>CM055761.1:3644822-3662322 GCA_029465975.1 Dallia pectoralis | reverse complement strand
ACTAATTAGTGCA
The DNA here is from genome assembly GCA_029465975.1 of Dallia pectoralis. Taxonomy (NCBI): domain Eukaryota; kingdom Metazoa; phylum Chordata; class Actinopteri; order Esociformes; family Umbridae; genus Dallia; species Dallia pectoralis. The sequence goes on along the minus strand of CM055761.1, from coordinate 3,662,309 downwards.
CTGCTTTCTAACAGAACTGAGGCATGCGCTTAAAAGTGGCTCACAGTATATGGCATAACGGCATAACGACTACAGATACTGATGTTGGACACGGATTGAGTGTGTTCTTGGCGTGTGCAACAGTTCTATGTTAACGACATGGTAATCGCGATGGAACGGCGGTGGTTCTTCCGGAGGTTCCACGGTGTTGGTGTGTACCAGCCCGCTGTCCCTAGGGTACGGTTGTATGCTGTCGTACCATCGAGCGTCACATCCTTTTACAAGTTGTGTGTGTGTGTGAGTGTGTCTGTGTGTGTGTGTGTGTGACTTGGAACTGTGTGCTTTTCCAGCTCCGCTGATGCCTTCTCCTTGCCGCCTCTCTCCCCAGGAAACGTGCGTCTCCCTCTGCCAAGGACGAGCACTCAGCCGGGGTGAAAGACTCTCTGCTGGCCAACTCCTCTGACCCCGTGGAGATGAGACGACTCAACTACCAGACACAAGGTACGGACACACGCGCGCACACATGGATCAAATCGCACACACACGTGTGCACACGGACCCGAGTCATCAGATACAAGGTAAAGCCAAACCCACACGCACACGCACACACACACACACGCAGACGGACAACGCAAACAAACACGTTTTGCTAACATCTGACCATTTGATCCTTCTCAGTGCTTGCATACACGATCTCTAATAAGGTTGTTTTTTCAAGCTTACCTCCTGCCACCTCCGCCCGGTCAGTTTCTCACTCCTCCGCTAGACTCCCGCTGCTCCATGTGGAGCTCTTGGTAACCAATTAGATGGAAAGATCTGTTTAACGCAGTAAACGTTACAGCCAGCCGGAAGACAGAACGACACTGCTACATTTCTATCAGGTGCTCAAATTTGAGCTGGTTGTCAATAATTGAATGTCAACAATCGTCAATCGAATGTATCTGCTTCATTAGAGATCCTCGTCTTGTCTTTGTAGCTCATACTGAAGGTTGAAGTTTAGAACAATGTTTGCAATAGTACGCTAGAGTCCGATAAGTAACATTTGCTATCCGGATGTGTGCAAAACTCTTCTATCGCTCTCCACCTCTGTAATTAACCTGTTTTGTTTGTCTGTCACCAGAGCTGATCCGTTAATTGCACTGCCTTTTTGCTGTCACAAATTCGTATGGGATCGTATCGATGTACTAGGGTCATATCAGTCATTTAGTTTTTGCAATCAAATCGCAATGCAAAAAAGTTATGTACTTTTTTAGGATTAAAGGCAGTTCGTTAAATACTGCACTTAGGTTTAGGTCATTAAGATGTCCTCTGCTCTTAAATCTACCATTATGAACATTATAAAAATGCAAACATTTTATTTTATTATAGGGAAAGGTTGCGGCAGAAGTTGGCACTGCTTTAGCAAGAGATATAAAGCAAGCAAGTTTATTTATATAGCACAATTCATACATAGAAGCAATTCAATGTGCTTTACAGAGGAAAATAATAAAATGATAAAATACATGTTTTTTTCAGAATAAAAATAAATAAAAACAAAATAAATAAATAAAATACATGCATTTTATAACAATCTGTAATGCTGTAATAATGTGATGTTTTGAGAAAATATCTTTTAAATATGTATTTTTATATCATTCCTTTACACGAGACCTATTTGGCCTTGAAATGCACAGATTGTGCGGGCGTGCATAAACATTTCTGAGGATATTTGCATACACCGCCCTGATTGGCTGGTAGATTATAGATTTCAATGGCAACATGGTTGAGCTCTAACGAGCAAAAGCAATTATGAATAATGTCATTGTTTTTTGGCGGCTTGATCTCACGTCGAAAACATACGAAGTCGAAGCCCGGTAGAGTCCTGAATGTTTGATGAGATGTGAGAACCACCTCTGATCTTTGGTCTCCTCGTGTGGTCTCTTCAGCTAACACTACAGATCAGAGGGCAAGGTTGGCCATTATAAAAACTTGTTTCTGTGATATGTGAGGTATTTCTGTGTGGATTTTTATGGGGGTTGAACTGACTGGGGCTTCGGGGTACACCAGTGTCCAAATCCTACCTCAGATTTTGTTTTTCTAAGATCAACGATCTTTTGTTTCATTTCATTTCTATTGTCGATAGATGCCTGAGGGCATTTTTTCTTATGTCATACCTTAGGTTGGTAATTCCATATTTGCTTTGAATGTCTATTTGGCTTCATGGTGTCGTTTTTGTTAAGAATCCCCAACTGTGGGACCTCCTGGATGCAGGTGTGATTAACCTGAAATCATATTAGTTTTCTTTGTAATTCATTTTCATCAGATTTTTCTCATTGACTTGGACTATGGACCTTTTTGTTTTGGTCTGTGTAAAACAGGTCAAATTTACCCGAATCGGTTTCAGGTTGTAACACCAGAAAATTGAATTTTGTAAAATGTAATTTGGTACAGAAGTATTTTTATTTCCATATGAACAATTTCACCTCAGTCAAAACTTTGGTTTCAGTCATGCACTTTGACTGTAGAATCAAAGTAACAAATAACAATGTTTTAAATAATATAGTGTTAGATCTTTCACAGGCCTACTCTCCACTATGTTCTAGTAATATAGTGTTAGATATTTCACAGGCCTACTCTCCACTATGTTCTAGTAATATAGTGTTAGATCTTTCACAGCCCTACTCTCCACTATGTTCTAGTAATATAGTGTTAGATCTTTCACAGGCCTACTCTCCACTATATTCTAGTAATATAGTGTTAGATATTTCACAGGCCTACTCTCCACTATGTTCTAGTAATATAGTGTTAGATCTTTCACAGCCCTACTCTCCACTATGTTCTAGTAATATAGTGTTAGATCTTTCACAGGCCTACTCTCCACTATATTCTAGTAATATAGTGTTAGATTTTTCACAGGCCTACTCTCTACTATGTTCTAGTAATATATTGTTAGATCTTTCACAGGCCTACTCTCCACTATGTTCTAGTAATATTGTGTTCGATTTTTCACAGCCCTACTCTCTACTATGTTCTAGAAATATAGTGTTAGATTTTTCACAGGCCTACTCTCTACTATGTTCTAGTAATATATTGTTAGATCTTTCACAGGCCTACTCTCTACTATGTTCTAGTAATATAGTGTTAGATCTTTCACAGGCCTACTCTCCACTATGTTCTAGTAATAGTGTTAGATATTTCACAGGCCTACTCTCTACTATGTTCTAGTAATATAGTGTGTCAGATGGATAGCTACAGAGGTAATAGCTGTTGGACGAACTTGGCAGATGATGCTTTCTCTAATGGACAGGTGTGTCTTGGACTCAGTCGTCATTTGTGCGCATCAATGAAGATCCATTCTAGGCATGCAGCGCTATAAAATGCCAATATCTCTTTTTACAAAAGCACTTTAAATGACTTCAACACGATGGCAATTAGTAAATGAATATTCCATACTATACGGTGTGATGTCGTTTGTCCAAGACAAATATGTGTCACGGAGACATTTGGCACATTTGTACTTTTTTGATAGATGAAGGCTGGAACTAACTTACTCCAGGTGTCACAGACATTTACAGACCTTGACGCTTTCTGAAACACCTCGGCGCTCTTTCTATATCTCTCATTCGATCTTTCTTTCCTTCCCAATCCTCTCGTCCGCATTTGAACGTGAATAATTTCTGTCTGGTTTGCTCGTTGAGGATGTCACAACGACCTCCCCCATCTTCTCCCCGCAGGTTCCAGTGTCCTCAGTTGCCAGAACACTCCAAGTTAGTTTCCGTTCCTCCTGTGTTTTCTAACTGTTTTTCCGCCATTCCCTTACTCTCCCTCCCTATCCGTTTCCGTATCTCGCTCTATTCTTTGAGACCCTCTTGAGTTTCCGGAGTTGCACAATCACGGCTGATTCAACGGCGCCATGTTCTGCCGTTAACTTCGTATCTTCAGCCGGTGTGGCAGAAAGTTCCGGAGAATATGTCGTGGAGGTGCTACTCTGGGAGCTGAGGGGAACATAACCCGAACACCTCTAACACCCCCTCCATTACACTGCCCCCCCCCCGTAATTTCATAGCCTCTCAGGCCAGACAGCTTACTTCTGCAGTCTTTGTTTGCTGCAGTGTGTGTGGCCCAAGGTCTAGCCACACTATTCATCCTGCTCTTCTCCACTGCCCTCTGCTCCCACAAAGGCATATCTCAGCTCCATGCTAGCAGTATAATGCTAACTGCTCTATGCAAGCGGCACCATGCTAGAAGCTCCATGCTAGCAGCACCATGCTAGCTGCCCCATGCCAGCAGCACCATGCCAGCAGCTCCATGCCAGCAGCACCACGACAGCAGCTCCATGCAAGCGGCACCATGCTAGAAGCTCCATGCTAGTTGCTCCATGCTAGAAGCTCCATGCAAGCAGCACCATGCTAGCTGCTCCATGCTAGCTGCTCTGTGATATCTGCACCTTGCCTGTGATCTATTCATTTGTAGCTCAGTTGGCTGGACACACACCCTCGTCCTCTGGGGAATCCCCCCACTGCTCCACCCCCGCATCACTAGCCGTGTCACTTCCTTTCCACGAGCTGACCTCGGAACTGTCGCCTGCCATCGCTGGCTGATGACATTGCACAGTGTTTGATTCGAAGATTGAATGGCTGTTTGTAGAAGGTCAGGGTTATTTCAGTAGACCAGGGGTTCCAGGACGGAGATTTGGGTATTTCAGAACTGGCCTTGAAGTGAGCCTCTGGAATTCTATATCAGTCATGTCTCATTTGAACTAATAGTATTATAATATATATCTTTAAGGCTCAAAGGAAAGTTTAATGCGTTGAACATTTCTGTCTGTGTTTGCTGTTTAATGCTATGTGCTATGTGCCCTGTCTTTTTGAAGGACAATCCTTGTGTTTCAGCTTTAGGGAAAAGCTGAGATGAAAGGATTGGCGAAGGAAGGACTAATCATTCAAGTCCCAAGCTCTTTTGCCACCATAAAGATTATATACGTCCCGTACTTTTTCGAGTTTTCAATGTCAGGGTCTTTCGTTTTTGTTCTACCGTCACGTTATTTGTGATTGGGCATTGCCGTTCTTATAGTTCATGCTAATATCATTACTAACACATTAAGATGTTAGTCTCATCTAGCTGTAGCAAGGGATAGTTTTCAGTTGCACAGGAAAAATGAAAGTGACCTGTTTTTATGTAACATGATGCTTTAAATGTCCTCTTGACCCCGCCCACTCCCACTTGTGTTGCTGTGGGTTACAGCCGACCAATCAGCATGCTAATTCACCCACTCACTCACAAACTCACTCGCTCACTCACTCCCTTCACAGGAGTGACCCACAGCATGGTGTGAGATATCACCTCTCTCATTCACTCGCTCTCTCTTCTTCTCTCTCTCCCTCTCCGTCGCTCTGTCCTGCTCTGTCTCTCTTTCCTCCACACTACACACTTACTCTTGTATCACCACTCTCGGTGAGCTCTGTTGCTTCGTCGTCACACACATGCATCGGTTCTCCTGCTGCATATCTCGGACCGTGTGTGTACGCTTGCATACAGTGTGTCTGTCGAGTGTCGGTGTGTGTGTTTGTGTACATGTGCCTTTTGTGTAGTGGTGCCATGTTTGAAAGTGTGTGTGTGTGTGTGTGTGTGTGTGTGTATGTGCCGCATGTGTATATCTGTTCCACATGTACATATCTGTCTTGTGTGTCCCTCTCACAGCTGAGGGACAAGTGTTTGTGGTGCTGTAGGTAGCTAACCCGCTTCCTGTTTCCCTCAGGGATGAGAGAGCACCCGCCCATATCCACCGCAGATCTGGCCGACCATATAGAGCGCCTGAAGGCCAACGACGGGCTCCGATTCTCACAGGAGTACGAGGTAACCAGCTCCCGATTGCTCCACCCCACTGACCTGACCACCCCTGGTTCTCCGAAGCACAGTTCCCTGATCTGGAGGTTCCACAATCGAAGTGGATGTAATTAGGTGTCAACACAAAACGATCCATAATGTCAAAAGGAAAACAATGTCTGCCGGTAGTTGGTTGAATGGGGAACACAGTTGTGCCATGTTTCACATAATATCGTGTTAAATACATCTCTGTATTTTTTATAAAATTGCATCATTAAGAAATAGGAACATTCTAAGGGAATCTGGAATATGTTTATTCAAAAGCACCAATGAGGGGAATGATTTAAGAACCTTTCCAGGCCATTGATATCTCTTAGATATTGAGACAATATAGCACAACTGTGAATCTGTTTTGAAGTGTTTCGGGCAGTCCTTAAAAACTGAGTATTTGGATTGGATATTACAATCTTCCAAGACATTGTGCCCACAGCGACAATAGCCTGTGTGCCTCAAAAACAGAGCCTTTATGGAATAGTGACAAAAACAAAAGCGCTCACATTAAATCTCAGCTAGAGTTTGCCAGAAGGCATTTGGGAGATTCTGAGACCAAGTGAAAAAAGATGATATGGTCTGAAGAGACCAAAATAGAGCTTTCGGCCTCAATGCTAAGCACTTTGTTTGGCACGGGCCTAACACCGCTCATCAACCTGAGAGCAGCACACCTAAAGTGAAGCATGATGGCGGCAGCATCATGCTGTGGGGATTATTCTTCGCACCTGGATCTGGAATTGCAAGAGCAGGTTTAATAGATGGGCCGTGCTATTCTCCGTGTGTTTTATGTTCTTGTTGTTCTGGTTCTATGTTCCGTTTGAATCCCCTGTGTTTATTAAGTTGACCTGCCTCGTTTCCCCCTCGTTACCGTTCCATTTAGTTTCCCCAGTTCCCTGTGTTCGAGTTCGGTCATAGTTTTATATGTAACGCTGTGTTCCGGTCAAGTCTGTTTGTGGGTCCTGGAACCGCCACAAGACTAAGCAGCATGTGCTCAAACATACAGCAGCCCTGTAGCATAAAAACATGGGCTGGCCAAGTCAACATCCAGAACCCAATCCAGTTGGGATAATTTGAAAAGAGGTTAACATTGCTGTTCACCAAAGGTTCTCTAGGGGGGGCGGGGCGGGGGGGGGGCTTGTGTTGATCAGTGGCAAAAACATGATTCATTGTCCTAATGCAGTAGAATATAGAAATATTCAAGGGGGGTGAATACTTTTAAGAGCCACTGTGCGCAGGCATAAATGCTACCCCTCTTTGCTTTCCCCTCGTCCCTGCCAGGAAACATAGTCCAGTACACTTACCTAGTGTTTACGCCAGGGAGGGATTATGTCTTGTTGATGTCCTGCAGGAAGGTGATTTGCATTTAAAGTGGTGAATTTCGAGCCGGATAATGCTGGACAGATGAAAGTTCCGTATACAGAGAAAGATGGAGGTGTATTACAGGTTTTTCTGATTGCTTAGGCACTATCTTTGAAACTATGGGCCTATGTTTGCAAACTCGACACACTAACCATAAAACCTTAGATCAAACCAGGAAAATAATATTATACATCTCTTGGCAAAGCAAACGATTTTTGCAAAAATCTTTAAACTCCTTTTCCGTTTTTTGCTTCAACGCAGTACACACCAACCAGTACACACCAACCAGTACACACCAACCAGTCGCACAAACCAGTACGCACAAACCAGTACACACAAACCAGCACACGCCAACCAGCACACGCCAACCAGTACACCCAAACCAGTACACGCAAACCAGTACACGCAAACCAGTACACGCAAACCAGTACTTTCAAACCAGTACGCGCCAACCAGTACGCGCCAACCAGTACGCGCCAACCAGTACGCGCCAACCAGTACGCACAAACCAGTACGCACAAACCAGTACACTCAAACCAGTACACACCAACCAGTACACACCAACCAGTACACACAAACCAGTACACACCAACCAGCATTTGAATACGCACACAAAGCGTCAACTGCACACTGATATAAAAAAATAAAAAATACATTTGACATTTTCCATCTGCAGGGCAGTTTGCAATAAAGTTGAGTCACACGTGTAGTAAACATATCACACATGTCTATTCTGAACATAACACACTATTAAAACAATTAACAGAAAAGGCTATTACAAAAAAGCTGCTTTATCCTCATTCTATAACAGTTGGGTGGATGAGGATGGGGTTGAGAGATTCGCCCTGTTTACATTTTGGAGTACAGTGTTATCTGCCATTATGCGGTCCTGGCAGGTCTCTGATGCCGTTATTTACCGTGACCGTATGGACAATGTGGTTCTCCTGCTCTGGGGTGAGCTTCAACGAAATATCTTGCAGATTTGTCAAAATAAATCCTTTTGGTAACAAGTTACTGCCTTACAGTTCAGCTGCGTCATTCCGGAGTTTGAATCCAGTTGGCGACACATATGGACAGTGCCTGGGGTACCGTGGGTACACTACGTGCTGGTTACTTCCTGGTTCAGGGAGCAATGTGATATAAAGCAGAAGAGCTCTGTGAGTCATTGGAGGATGTCACATGACACGTCACGTCCTCGAGCCCAACGGTAGTTGCTCTAACGAGGCACGGCCGTTGTCGCCGATCGATCGCACAATTGGCAGGGGAGAAAAAAGGACTATAACAGTACGTGTTGGCAGTCAAACGTTGAAGCTGCTGTGTTTGTTTATTTACTACTCAGAGAACGGAGACAGCGCGTTGGGCCAAGAACCAGAAGATACCAGGTGAAAAGGAGATGCACCGGGTGGAGGCAGGCGATACAGACTAAATAGACATGGAGATATTAGCACGCGGTGTCAGGACATTCTCAGGGCAGCACACCTTGAAATTACAACATCGGAATTAGTGTTCTTCAAGCGACAGGAGTCTCGCAAAGAATTCACGCAGCTTGTCAGCTCTGACATATCTGTCTCTAAGCATGTGTTCCAAATAGCGCCCCGATTCGCTGCGAAGACTTTTGGACAAGATCTAAACGATTCGACGCTGGTGCTTTATAAAGTGATAATAGGGTTTCATTTAAAACACTGTGTGAATTTCCACCCTGGGTACATGTTCTAAATATCACTTTAACACATATATTTTAACACTCATAGGCACGTGTCATATAAAGTAAAAAGAAACCATAGTCATTCCCGCTCAACATTGACAAGGACTGTATTTGTCTTTTATTGAATACTTCACTAATTGACTGCCGCAAAATGACATTCCACTGGGTTGACGGAGAGTACACGGTCATCCACTGGGTTTTCTTTTGTAGGTGAAAAAGTAATTGGGTAGAATTGTTTTTTAAAGCTAATACAAATTGCCAGGTACATGCCCACTGTGTGTTGCCTAGCGCAGTCCTCTGCTTCACCGGTCCGGAGATATTACCAGACCGGACTTCATTTCCCAGCATGCCCTGCGACACGGCAAGACGATAACGCTGGCGGTAAAAAGGGCCGGGCATCGCTCTGTTTTTGTAGCACCCTTCCAACTCCACGATCTACGTCGCTCTGGTTGAGGAGATTGATACCCTTCGCTGACGATGAGGAAGGAAGCTCCGCCATATGGCCCGGGAGCGTCGATTCAGCCAGAGATGACAAATACCGCGTTGGGACTTTGCAAACCGTTGACGCAGGGCGCTTGGCTGGCGATGTTGACGGGGGGACTGACAACAGGTGTTAATCAGGCTTTTCACCAGACACAATCAGCGGCTAATGTGCCTCGCTAGATTCGGGGAATCATTAGAAGATGAACTGTAGAAGCTTTTTAATATTTCACCGCTGCCTCGCTCGCTTGAAGCAGGCGATGCTTCTTTTATTATCTAGCGCGTCCATGTGCTGCAAAGTGCATGTGGTGGTTTTTCCTTAGTGGATTTGTGGACAGGTGCCATGAATAAGAATATTATCCACGTGCGAACACACACGCACAGACACAGACACACACACACACAGACACTCATTGTTAACTTTACACACAGACGGATGGGAGAGAGTCAGAGGCTTTTCCTGGATTTGGCAGACAGGCGTCTCTAGTTGTGTCCTCAATGACTCCTATTCACTGTCCTTCCTATGGGTCCTGGTCAAAAGCAGTGCACTAAATGGGTTTGGGACACACCTTGGATACATATAACACATTCTATATGGTCTCACTTGACGGACTGTTCGTGTTTTGTGTTTTGCTCTGTTTGCACTGTTCGTGCACATTCAAAAGTGTGTGTTAGGGGTCGGCGCAGCTTGAGGTCAGAACAAGTTCCTTGTGTGTGTGTGTGTGTGTGTGTGTGTAAACAGACTTGGCCAATAAACCTGATTCTGGTCCATTTGATCCAGAGAACACAGCGTCTTTCAGCCAACCTGGCCAGCTGCGAGTCTGTCAGCATTCACGCATACAAACACGATCGTCTAAACTGTATCGGGACAGCAGTAGGATGCCCTTTATAACTAACAGTCAGTTCATTAATAAGGACAGGATTTGATATCAGGTGAAACGCAGAAGCCGTTCTGGAACCAACGTGCTGCTGGCGAGGGTGCTGTTTGTAGAAGACAACCCTTCCTTTCTACACACACACACACACACACACACACACACACACACACACACACGCGCGCACATCGCTAGCGGAAAACAAGTTTGGAGGTCACCCGTGCATCAGGATTCACAGTGAATATAAGAATGTAAATTCGACCTCCTCTGCCAGGCGTCCACATGCTATCTCTGCCTCACAGAGGTGACACGGCGTCAGCCTCCTGGACTTCCGTGTGACTGTTCCGCGGAAACCCTTTCCCGTTTCTCGGCGGAACGAAAGTGCGGCGGCTGTCGCGGGCGAGAGAGCGTGATTGCGCGGTAACCGATATGCACGTCAGCGGGGCGCATTAGCCGTAATGTGTGTGATTTGGCGAGGCGCTGCGGCGGAGGCTTAACCTAACAGGCTGTTAAATAAGATGTGCGCTCAACCTCGCTAACCGTCGCCTTTGTCAGTAGCAGACAGACCGGAGCCCGAGCGCCTGTCAGCCGCTCAAACAACCTGTTTCCCCGTCGTGTCTGTTTACACGCCCGTGCGGGCGCCTGCGTAAGTGAGTGAAAGTGAAAAAGAGGGAGAGAGTGAGTGAGAGAGAGTCAGAGAGAGAAAGGGAGAGAGAGAGGCGCAGGAAAATGAACACGAGAGAGGAAAAAAACGAGTACACAAGTACGCTTTATTTAGTTGAATTGGGTATCCACGTGACAACGGCCGACCGGTTCGGGCCAGAATCCCCAGATGACATAGCCGCGTCTGTCACATGATCAGCCCACAACATTCACCTGCCTCACAATGAAACTTACACAAACTTCCTTTGACTCCCGGTCGATTTGTGCATTTACATTTGGGTCATTTTTGTCATTCAGCGGATCGACACGCTCTTTCTCTCGGTCACCTCCGAGGGCGGAGCGTTTAGCGGCGATGTCACTTCGTTCTCCGGGTGGTGCCCTCTCTGTGTCAAGGGGCCGCGGTCGTGGTACGTCAGGCGGGGGCGGGTTCAGAAATGAGGATGTCGAAGAGGTGCTTCTGCTCTGTTCACCTCTGTGACTCATCAAATCGTCCACACAGCTTAGCATTTTGGTGACCCAGAGGTGGTGGGGCCAAGGCCACGGGTTGGTGGTTTATAACTGTGCTTGAAAATCACATATGGCCGCCGTATTATTGCAGAAAAGACATTCAATAGGATGTAGAACACCTCCGTGACTCTCTAGAACGAAACGTAATGCCTTATCCTCACGAAACACTGCAAGGCTTTCGGTTTTTCTCTCACTCTCTCTCTCTCTCTGTCCCCATCTCCTTCTCCCCTCCCTCACCACCCGTCAACAGTCTGTAGATCCCGGCCAGCAGTTCACATGGGAACACTCGAACCTGGAGGTGAACAAGCCGAAGAACCGCTACGCTAATGTCATCGCCTACGACCACTCCAGGGTCGTCCTGTCCTCCGTTGACGGTACGTTCTGGGGCGATCGGACGTCGCCGTCCTCGTTCTTATTTGCTCTCTATGCGTATTTTGAAATTGCATGCCGGAGCGTAATGTGTTATTTAGAAAGCGTTCTTTGACAGTATCCAGGGCTATTCGTGTGTTGTTTCTTCTCGCAAATGGCTGGCGAGGTGAACGGGGCCGCGTGTATATATATATGCAATAAGCGAACGTCTCAATAGAAGGCCACGCCCGTTGCCCAAACTCTCATCCTCTGCAAAGTCAAAACAACAATTGATCTGTCACATCTGTCACATCCCAAGCACCCGGGTCTCTGCCTTCGCCGCTGTCAGACTCTCTCGGGTGTCCATCAATGATATAAATGTCTTCCGCTGCTCGTGTCGGCATTCTGCCTGTCTCCTCTCTGACGGACAGTGTGGGCCAGCCTCCCAAATGGCAACCTAAGGATGAAATGAAGTGCCCCGGCCAAAGAGTAGTGCACTATTGTGCAGGTCATTTGCGGTGGCTCCTCTAATGTTTCTTTCGCCGTGCTACAGGGGTGCCGGGCAGCGACTACATCAACGCCAACTACATAGACGGCTACAGGAAGCAGAACGCCTACATCGCCACGCAGGGGCCCCTTCCGGAAACCCTGAGTGACTTCTGGAGGATGGTGTGGGAGCAGAGGACCAACACTATTGTCATGATGACCAGACTGGAGGAGAAGTCGCGGGTGACTGAACACACGCACACACACACTACGCACACACACACACACACACGCTTACACGTTTTCCCTTTGTCAGCTCAAACACACGTGTCCTGGCCGCCGCTTCACCCCAGGCTGTCACTGACCCTGCACACTGTGGTGGTCGGGGGACACAGTAGGTCCCCAGGGGGGGCCTCTAATGGACACAAGGTGTGAGGGGTGAACTGTTAGGTGGCGAAACCCTTAATGGACTGTGTTAGTACTCGATGAATAAGTGACAGGCATGTTGGTCTGTGTGAGAGAGGGGTGTGTGTGTGTGTTGGTGAGAAGGCCGTCACACACACACACACACACACACACACACACACAAACACCAACAAACCCTCTGGCACAATTAATAACAGTGGACTTAAAGGGCATCCCAAAGTCACACCTTCATAAGCAGTGACATATCTGGTCAAGTTCAAGCTGTGCAGAATATCACACCTCTATACCATCTCCCTCCCTCCCTCCTTCTCCCCATGCCTCGCTCTCTCCCTGTCCCTCTCTCTCTCACTCCCTCCCTATCTCTCTCTCTCTCTCTCCCTCACTCTCTCTCCCCCTCTCTCTCCCTAATCCCACTCTCTCTCTCTCTCTCCCTACCTCTCTCTCTCTCTCCCTCCCTCTCCCTCTCTCTCTCTCTCCCTACCTCTCTCTCTCTCTCTCTCTCTCTCTGTAGCTGCACATGGGCAGCACGTCCTTGTATGACCTTTCTTCTTTGACCCGCTGTCTGATCCTTTACACAGAGGGATTTCCACTGGTGACATCCCAGCCCCGGGTCCTCTGGTCCCTGTTTGAACCGGGGCGAACGTTCTGAAAGTGGACAGGCCACGTGAAGTCACATGACTGTCAGTAGCGGCTAGTGACAGCCAGGTCTCAGTGACGCCCTGCCCAGCGTGATCGGCCTGTCCACTGGGCTTTGCTCCGCAGACAGAACACAGTATTAGCGTTCCAAGTGACAGCAGCCATCTTTAACGACTAGTTTGGCTAAAGGTGTTGAAGCGCATCAGTAGGGTGAACATCTCAATCGTTACTAGACCGGTACTTCCGGGCACTTAGTGTCCAGTAGGTCAGTTAAATACGGTAGCCATCAGGAAGATACATTAGGTCAGTGAGAAACACTAGGTCCGTTAGATATTGTAGGTCAGTTAGAGTCGGTAGGTCAGTTATCCCTGTGATTTGGGCTGTCTGCCCTGGGGATGGACTGATGGACTGTAGATGTTAATCTAGTTAATCTAATAATGGCCAGTGTCTCTGTGTCAATTATCCTTTCATTTCTGAGCTCGTGAAAAACGAGTTGGACAGCATGGACCTTTCTGGGTCATATAGCAGATGCAAATATACTCATATATACGCATGATCACCAGAACAGATATGATCATTCCGTAACGGCTTTAATCAAGATACTTGTACTTTACAATACAATTTTGATGATATGTGATCTTATGTAATCACCTGAAGCCACTTCATTATAGACCATATACTGTCCAATCACAACGCCCCCTCAGTCAGACGCTGTCCAATCACAACGCCCCCCCATCTGTCATATACTGTCCAATCACGACGCCCCCCGTCACAGCGCTTTCATCAACAGCCCTTGAGCTGAACAGGCCGTCTTCCAACTACAAACTCTGACAAATCCTACTGTCATGGAAGACTGACAAACGAGAACGACACAAGTTTTACGAATAGCGCCAGGAGCTTCATGACCAAGCGTGCATGGAAACAATCCTATATATGTAGTTATGAATGACGAGAGCTGTGTAAAAAACAATCCTATATATGTAGTTATGAATGACGAGAGCTGTGTAAAAAACAATCCTATATATGTACTTATGAATGACGAGAGCTGTGTAAAAAACAATCCTTATATATGTACTTATGAATGACGAGAGCTGTGTAAAAAACAATCCTATATATGTAGTTATGAATGACGAGAGCTGTGTAAAAAACAATCCTATATATGTAGTTATGAATGACGAGAGCTGTGTAAAAAACAATCCTATATATGTAGTTATGAATGACGAGAGCTGTGTAAAAAACAATCCTATATATGTAGTTATGAATGACGAGAGCTGTGTAAAAAACAATCCTATATATGTACTTATGAATGACGAGAGCTGTGTAAAAAACAATCCTATATATGTAGTTATGAATGACGAGAGCTGTGTAAAAAACAATCCTATGACCGTTTAGACTTACCGGTAGTAATGTGCACTATGGAGAAAAAACACTTGAGAAAACGTAGCCTCAGTGCTCTTGACCGACCTTAGCTATTTGTGTTTGCACACATATTTGGTAAAAAATCTAGATGTGGTCCCTTTAAGGCTGTGGCATACGTGACTAAAATGTAATATAGATGATATACGCCGGTGACGTAACGCCAAAACTTAAACAACATTTTTCGATGGTGGTTCATGCCGACCTGTGTGCCGTCTGTTCCTCGGGTCGTTTTTAGGAACGCCGAAATGTAAAATCAACGTGCTCCTCTTGACTCCGACTTGTTGAGCGGTGGCGTTTGGAAAGTGCGTGAAAATGTGTTCTCCGTGCGTTTATCGCCGCGCTCGTTCCTGGGTCAGATGAAGTCCTGTTGAAAAGTGCACTTAACCCGAGGTGGCGTTTATTATCGTTGGCTCTCTAAAATAGATTCAATTTTTCCGCCAAAAATGATCTCTGCTGAGGCGCCGAATAACATGCAGAAGATCTGTGTAGCGGAAACCCCCATCTGCTCGGCCCATTCTAACTAGAGTCCCCCCCGTTAGGACAGGAAGCAGCTCAATCTGTCATCCTTCACTCAGACTCGGTCATCGTCCCGTAACACTAACTCCTTCAGAAAATGCATTAGACCCCTATACAATAGACCCCTATACAATAGACCCCTATACAATAGACCCCTATATAATAGACCCATATACAATAGACCCCTATACAATAGACCCCTATATATTAGACCCCTATACAATAGACCCCATATACAATAGGCCCCATATACAATAGACCCCTATACAATAGACCCCTATACAATAGACCCCATATACAATAGACCCCTATACAATAGACCCCTATACAATAGACCCCTATACAATAGACCCCTATACAATAGACCCCTATATATTAGACCCCTATATAATAGACCCCTATACAATAGACCCCTATACAATAGACCCCTATACAATAGACCCCTATACAATAGACCCCTATACAATAGACCCCTATACAATAGACCCCTATATATTAGACCCCTATACAATAGACCACTATACAATAGACCCCTATACAATAGACCCCTATACAATAGACCCCTATAAAATAGACCCCTATACAATAGACCCCTATACAATAGACCCCTATACAATGGACCCCTATACAATAGACCCCTATACAATAGACCCCTATACAATAGACCCCTATACAATAGACCCCTATACAATAGACCCCTATACAATAGACCCCTATACAATAGACCCCTATACAATAGACCCCTATACAATAGACCCCTATACAATAGACCCCTATACAATAGACCACTATACAATAGACCCCCTATACAATAGACCACTATACAATAGACCCTTACTACAGCTTAAGTTCCTGTGATATCCACACTGTTTAAGCTCCTATCCCAAATCTTCCTCCCTGCAACAAATGATTATTATGATAACGAACCAATCTAACGATTATTTGATCCATTAGTCGACTGATCATCTACTTTCCCGATGATTAATCAGTAGGCTTTGAACGATTATTCAGCTTTTGCAATTTGTCAAAACATATATACATATTCAAACCTATAAATAAAACAAGGAAATCACTTCAGCTTTGAAAAAAAAAAGATTTTTATTGCACTTCGAGCCAACCGAACAGGCCAATCTCTTTTTGTCAAATCACAAATTAACTCAATGCCTCGGGACCCAAACAGGGCTGAAATATTAATCGACAAAAAATTATTCTCATTTTAATTTGTCGCATTACAACGGTCGTACACACTGAACTGTTTACCTGCTGTCTGTGGACATGTTGCCACAGTGTTAGCATGTAGTACACATGAATTACCACATTTATATTGTTTTTATCGTTTTATCTCATCGTTTCAGCCGTACTGTGCAGCTAGACTCAGTGCCAGTATGCTACACAGTCCGTTGCTGATTGTTCTGTGTGTGTCCACAGGTGAAGTGTGACCAATACTGGCCCAGTCGAGGAACAGAGACCTATGGCATGATCCAGGTGACCATGTTGGACACTGTGGAGCTGGCTACATACAGCGTGCGGACGTTTGCCCTTTATAAGGTAATGAATGTGCCCGTACAGACACAGGCTCCAGTACAGACACAGGCTCCATTGTGCGTACAGACACAGGCTCCGGTACAGACACAGGCTCCATTGTGCCCGTACAGACACAGGCTCCAGTACAGACACAGGCTCCAGTGTACCCGTACAGACACAGGCTCCAATGTGCCAGTACAGACACAGGCTCCAGTACAGACACAGGCTCCAGTGTACCCGTACAGACACAGGCTCCAATGTGCCAGTACAGACACAGGCTCCAGTGTGCCCATACAGACACAGGCTCCAGTGTACCCGTACAGACACAGGCTCCAATGTGCCAGTACAGACACAGGCTCCAGTGTGCCCATACAGACACAGGCTCCAGTGAACCCGTACAGACACAGGCTCCAGTCTACCAGTACAGACACAGGCTCCAGTACAGACACAGGCTCCAGTGTACCAGTACAGACACAGGCTCCAGTGTACCAGTACAGACACAGGCTCTAGTGTACCAGTACAGACACAGGCTCCAGTACAGAAACAGGCTCTAGTGTACCAGTACAGACACAGGCTCCAGTGTACCAGTACAGACACAGGCTCTAGTGTGCCAGTACAGACACAGGCTCTAGTGTGCCATAAAAGTGTGTAAATAAAAGCTGTGACAGTCGCAGAGATGCCCTAACATGTCTTTTTGCCGTTCGGACT
>CM055761.1:3449822-3639822 GCA_029465975.1 Dallia pectoralis | reverse complement strand
TTCTTGCGGGCTGACATATACCGGTTCTTCCGTCCCTTAGGCAGCAGAAGGCCTACATGGCCACCCAAGGCCCACTGGCTGAGACCACAGAGGACTTCTGGAGGATGCTGTGGGAACACAACTCCACCATCGTGGTCATGCTCACCAAGCTCCGAGAGATGGGACGGGTGAGGGCTACAGACACTGTTGAATAATACACTGGCATCACACACACACATATGGAGAATAGATAACAAATGTTTGACACCACTACAGTATGTATCCTTTTACCATTTCCTGGGTCCTATTCAATGTCATGTTGTTATAATGGGTCTCGTTCCTGGTCTGTTTTCCAGGAGAAGTGTCATCAGTACTGGCCCGCTGAGCGCTCTGCCAGGTACCAGTACTTTGTGGTGGACCCAATGGCTGAGTACAACATGCCCCAGTACATCCTCAGAGAGTTCAAAGTGACAGATGCCAGGGTTGGTCCATCTGTTAATTCAGTCAATCTACCTGTTCATCAATCAGTGTGTGTGTGTGTGTGTGTGTGTGTGTGTGTGTGTGTGTGTGTGTGTGTGTGTGTGTGTGTGTGTGTGTGTGTGTGTGTGTGTGTGTGTGTGTGTGTGTGTGTGTGTGTGTGTGTGTGTGTGTGTGTGTGTGTGTGTGTGCGTGCACTTCTCTATGGAACAAACTGTAGATAGACATATTTGGTAGAACTAGTTATTCGGGAGTTGTAATTCCTCATAAAGCGTTACAAGCCTACATTACCTGTTTTATAATGTTTTGTAACATTAGGCTTATTGAAGATACCAAACATCACTTCCCCTAATGCATTCGCCTCATTTCTCAGGATGGCCAGTCTCGGACCATTCGGCAGTTCCAGTTTACCGATTGGCCAGAACAGGGAGTGCCAAAAACTGGAGAGGGCTTCATCGACTTCATTGGCCAAGTACATAAAACCAAGGAACAGTTCGGCCAGGATGGACCCATCTCTGTGCACTGCAGGTAGGAGAAATCGATGGCAGCAGATGTATGTATGTGTGTGTCTGTGGATGTGTAACCCAGTCTATGCTCCAATATAGTGCTGGCGTTGGGAGGACCGGGGTCTTCATCACCCTTAGTATTGTGCTGGAGAGGATGAGGTATGAGGGCGTGGTGGACCTCTTCCAGACCGCCAAGACCCTGAGGACCCAGAGACCTGCCATGGTGCAGACAGAGGTACCCGTCACGATGTTGCACAATCCTGGGTTAATCTGGCTAGAGAGAGGGGACTCTCGGACTCAGGTCACAAAGCCAACCGCGGGATTCAGTTGACTGTTTTGTGAGATTTGGATTCGCTTGTGGGATGTCTTTTTGTGAAGCATTAACGTTAAAGGACAATTAGTTACCAAACGTGTTGTTAGTGCGACACATCGATACCAAAACGCTTTCCCTGGAAAATAAAAGTAAATGTTTAACTTGCATTCCAATCTGCAGTCAAAAATGAGTCGTTAGGATGTTTTTTCTCGTAGTCTCAGGAAGTTGTGACGTATTCCTCTGTAGTGTCTCTTGACTTGTTCCCCATTGTTTCGTTCCCAGGACCAGTACCAGCTGTGCTACCGGGCGGCTCTAGAGTACCTTGGCAGCTTTGACCACTATGCAACATAAAAACCGCGACCCAGAATGCACTGGCACTCCTTGGGTTCAGGAACGTCGCCCGTGTGTCCTTTCTGAGCCATATCCACCCTGCTGACAAAGTCCAGAAGCTGCCGGAGGGCTGAGAGGAGAGGAAACGGGGAGTGGGGAGGCAGAGGAAGAGGAGGAGAGGGAAGAGGAGAACTGTACTCAGTCAGGTGGAACTGTACTCCTGAACTGACCGGCACAATAAACTTGCTTTAAAACCCTCCACTACTAAAATCTACTCTACAAAAAGAATCTTTAAAGAATCTCCAGCGTGCTCTGTTCTGATGTCTATATATGCAGATGACATAAAGCCCCTAATTCTGCTTCTCCGACTGCTGATACGGCGAAAGTTATTTTTCTGCTTTCATTATGCATCGATATCATGACTATTACCCACAATACGTATCGTCATAATTATTTAGAGTTTATTTTCTAATCATTTATACACTGGTTACTGTATGATGTAATGGGTCTTATTCGTTATTTCTATCTTTTGTTTTATTTTTTTTTATTTTTTTTTAGCTCAAGGGACATGTATTTTAAACATGCTCTGAGTTCTTACTACTACGGGAGATATACACATACTCAGAGCTGCTAATAATGTTATTTTTTACCATAATAATTATAATATTCTAAGGTTCTCTATTATCTGGTTGGTTGTACTCTGTGCGATATGGGGGACAACACTTTTATACGCCTTTTCACTTCATGCTACTTTACAGAATGACTATGAGCACAATGACAAAAAAGATATCAAACACTCATAGACCAGAGATATTTGACTATTATAAAATAAACAGATGGTTATAAAAAACGAGGTAGACTAATCTCGATTACGTTGGACAAATCTGCCATGTACAGACTCTGGCTTTTTTCTCAATAGCTGTTTACTGTGATTTTCTTAAAGCCTGTCTTTTAAAAAGCTCCTGTCCAGATCCAGAAGGCAGCAAAAGAAATACAGACACATCAGATCACACGGAATTTTTTGTTGTTGTCCTGTAACAGCAACCGTACTTGTCACATCCATGTAAGGAATGCCTGGCCTGAGGTTAACTGAACAAAACATCACTCTGTGAGGCACAAAGGAACCGGTGTCCCGGCCCGAGCCTGATTTGACAGGATATTACTTGTACATCCGTAACAGACGAAGGTCTCCACATCACAGTCTAATGTACAGCGCCCAACAAATATTCTAGGAGAAGTGCTCAAGTGACCAGACAGTTATTCATGATTCCATGAATTTCTGATTACCCTGCAGGCTGAACAACGAACTGTCCATCTGCGAAGGCCTGGTCTAGCCTGCCATGACTGGCCAGCCATGCAGATGATACACATCTCATTGATGGTATAACTGCTGTACTGTTCTATCCTGTATTATCTTCAAACTTCGGTGCTGACGGACACCCTCCTGGAACACAAAAAAGAAGTGTCAATGTACTAGTGGAGAATCTCTAGGTTAAACTCGTGCGTTTTTCTTTGAAGCGGGGCTATGGATTTGGCAAGTGCGATGAATTCGGATTGAACGGGCCTGGAAGAACTGACTACAAAAACATTATTAATTTTACTTTTCTTCAAATAGTGACGTAGGGGTTCAATCTGTTGTATATGCGATGTTTTCTATTTGTTAATAAAAAATGAAGAGGAAAAAATGGCGCAAAAACCTTGATGTTAATAAAGTTGAATAATTGGGTTTTTATAATCTGGTGGTTGTACGACTCTTTTCTGTGCTGTGTTTTGTTCAACACGTTGCTTTTTCCGTCACTCATTCCCTTCACTGTCTTGCTCCCACAATATCCATCCTGTTGTCAGTGAAACAGATGGTGATGGTCAAACAAGGCCCATATTTTGCAGGTGTAAATGCAAATTCCATGCTGTAGTAGATGACAAGCGGGAACATCAATTTAGACATTACAGTTTTGACAGTTAAGCACCAGATTTTCAAGACGACAACTTGTTTAGACACAGCTTTATATTGCTTGATCATACATTTATGGAAACCTAATTAATTAAATGCTCCCCAGGAAGGCGGAGTCGATGTAAAAACGCTTATTTTTGATTGGCCGTGGCTGAGCGTGGGGCACGCCCTCATTCTTCCTTGTAAACAAACACTCACTGCGCATGCGCGTGTGCAGCACTGTAGTAATGGAGGTCTATCTTTCCTGTCCATGGTAACTTGTTAACGAATCATCTTCTGGTTTTTACAGATTTCTTACAGCTCTATCAGTAATCACTTGGTCGGCGGGCGTAAGTTAACATTTTAAAGTTCAACGCGTTTTTTATATAAAGCAACTAGTAAGAAGTTATGTGTCCTTGAAAAAAATTAATATCAACATTTTCAGTCGATGCTACCTATGCTATACTGACGTATAGCAAACAACGCTAGCTAGCTAGAATGCTGCTCGCTCTATAGTTGTTGGCGATGTGATGCATTATTATTATTATTAAAGTTGTCACGTTGATTTTACGACGTCACGTAGGATGCAACCCTGTTGGTGTGTTGTTTTCGCGTTAGATACACGCATTTTTATGTAAAACAAGCATTGTGCTAACGTTAGCGTGCTAGCATGTTTCCGAGTTAACTGACACTGCTGGGCCCGACTTGGCATTCAACCAATCACATGTTTAGGAATTAATTTATTCAGGATCTCGTCCAATCGCAGTCGTAGGAGGACGGGTGGGCGGGATCCTCTTATTAAGCTAACTTCAGCAGATTCAAGTAGCTTTCTCTCATATTGTTCAGACTTTTTAGTAATTTACATAATTATTACTGTCTCCTACTCTAGCTAACTGTCTAGTTGTATTTCTTATTTGTTTTTGACTTTATACTATATATTCATGTTAATTTGTTGTACCCTGCTATATAAGCAATATTAAAGTATTTGCAAGCAGCCAGTGTCCATTATGAAATAAACTTTGTGCATGATCAGTAGGGGGCGACAGTTGATCAGGACTGTATGTTATGTGCTGTCAAATATGCACTTTTTAAATTGCTATTATTTCTGTGAAGTAGGGTTACTTGAGAAATATTTAAACTTTGCACAACATCAGTCAAAGGTGATGCGTTATCTATGTGATGTTATTAACCCTGACCTGAAGTCAAAACTAGACTCACTCAAGTCTGGGTACCTAAATCACATGTTTTTTGCTAGAGTTGGACAACAAAAACCATGCAGAACAAATAATATGTCTTTGTTAATGTTAAAGGACATTGAGTTACTGCACACAAGCACAGACTCTATGTTTCTGATGCAGTGGGTGCCATTGGTTAAGTGGTTCAGTAATGCTCTTTGAAACCCGCTGACTTTCATAAAACTATTAGTATCATGTGGTAATATGAGACTGGGATAATTAACATCAAAACATGATCTATCTTCAGTGTCTCTGTAACAGTACGACATCAGGATGGCGTCCGATACTGTGACCCAACCGCTTACTGGCTCCAGGATCATGACCTTTCACCCTACCCGGGAGGAGTTTAAGGACTTCAGCCGTTACATCGCCTATATGGAGTCACAGGGAGCTCACAAAGCTGGAATGGCAAAGGTGTGTGTGTGTGTGGTGTGTGTGTTGTATTTGAGTACTAGTGTGGTAGCCAACAGCGTGGGCCTGTAAAATATAGGTCGCTGGTTCAAATCGCGGAGCAACGAAGGCAAAAATATGGTATTGTTCTGTTCTTGAGGAAAACCGTTGCCCCTAATTGCTCCCAGGTCGTTGCTGTAAGAACACAAATGTTCTTATTCTACTTTTCTGGTAAAATATCGATACATGACGATGTTGGCTCATCCGATCTATGCTTCACATGTTTATCTACAGAGCTATGGAGTAAATTCTATCGATTATATTGATATTTTAATTTCTCATTCTACACACAATTCCTGCAATGGCGCAACCAAAGCTCACTAATGGTTCATTTAGCCAGAGGTGCGTATCTATGTCGGCATAACAAAGACACTGGGGTATGTCTCAATGTGATAAAAATCCGTATAACAAGAGTATAACAAAATTATTTAATGGTCCGATGAGACACAGATATTTAGCGTAAATGTTAATTCTCTGGCAAAACAACCAGACATACCAAAATGCTGTGAGTTTATTGTAGATATCTCTTTGAATACTTTTTGAAGGCGCTGTATATCAGATTCTGTGCTGACTATGCTCTGCGTAACTCCACTATGTGTGGTTTTGAAGGTGATTCCACCCAAAGACTGGAAACCCAGGCGCACTTATGATGACATAGATGACCTGGTGATTCCAGCGCCGATACAACAGGTGGTGACCGGCCAGTCGGGTCTTTTCACCCAGTATAACATCCAAAAGAAACCCATGACCGTCAAAGAGTTCCGCAAGACGGCCAACACAGACAAGTAAGCTTTCCCGTAATGGTTATATATGTGGTTGGAACATTCATTAGCCAAACAGGGTTTTACTAATTGCTTTTATTTCAATAATTGTGTGCAGTGGATATATATGGTCTCCACACCCCTGTTCAAATGCCAGGATTTTTAATTATTGTAAGGTTTTATTTTGTTTTCTGCCCGTCAAAATTTCAGTTTTTTTTTTATTGAATTGTTTATGTTATAGGTTCCATTAAAGGTGGAAAAAGTTCTGGCATGATTTATCTTTGTAAAAAAAATTCACATCACAAAAACCTGTCATTTTAACGGATGTGTAGACTTTTTATGTCCACTGAATGTGTCAACCTTTTCTTTTCATCTTCTATGAGGCCGTTGCATTTAAGAGTAAATTAAACACAAAACGTAAATTGCAGATGTTAGACCAAATCATTCAAAAGATTGTTTATCATTTTGATCTTTTTAAACCTGTCTCTTTGTAGGTTCTGTAACCCCCGATATGTGGATTTTGAGGAACTGGAGAGAAAGTTCTGGAAGAATCTGACTTTTAACCCCCCTCTATACGGCGCCGATGTCAACGGGTCACTTTATGATCCAGTGAGTTTCTGTGTGTCACCGTCGTATTGTATCGGACCTCCTACTGTCGTGACACCAACGCTCACTCCCACAAATACCCTCGCCGAATTCACCTTGAGTTCACCTTGGATTTGAACAATGTTTTTGTCGCGCTGTCACATTCTGTTCCTTTTAACGCCGTCTTGTCTTCTCCAGGACGTGACTGAGTGGAATCTCGGTCACCTGAACACTCTCCTGGACACTGTGGAGAAGGAGAGCGGGATAAAGATTAAAGGAGTCAACACTCCATACCTGTACTTTGGCATGTGGAAGAGTACCTTTGCCTGGCACACAGAAGACATGGATCTCTACAGCATCAACTATCTTCACTTTGGAGAGACCAAGTCCTGGTAACGTTTTTTTATTTAAGAGTTTAAAAAAAAATCCTAGGTTCAGTTGAATGTGCTGTTTTTCACAGGGCTTCAACAACTAATCAATGAAAATCCAGAACATTGCTCAATAAAAATAGTTATCTTGAAATGTTGTTATTGATCAGTTGGCTGCGTGAGACGAATCCGAGCAAAGACAGACGTCACTGCCATGCACAGCTCCATGTGCGCCTCTCTGAGAGCTTCTTCTGGTATTATGCTGTTACAGGTCGAAGTCGGAAATCTTGTGAAATGCAGTGTTCAGTTGTGCATGGTTTTATTGAGTTGTTGAGATGTGGCTGGTACTCCAGTCTGGATTTGAGCTATTTTCTTTATGCTATTTTCTTTATGTTATAATACTTTCAGCACTGTTACATTACCTTTAATATTCTACATGCGTCTTACTAATTTATTTTCAGCATGTAAAGCATACTAGTTTATTTTTTACTATTCTACATGGTTTTTTTACTCTTTATTTATGGAAGCATTGTATCGCCTTTCAAACTTACGAGTGAAGCAGATGCTGTTTGCACTAAATTAAGTCATTTATTTTTTGCACACGCTTTCGGTGTGTTTAATTAATATAATCACGTTGTTATACTCAGATGATGATAAAACACCCATTAAAAAAATATATAAATCAAATAATTTTATTTTATCCCAGAAAATCGATGTTTGATTTAATGAAATCGTTCATCTGGTTATTTATGGACTTCAATTGATTGATCCATTATCCGAATAGCTGTTAGCTGCAACATCTCTGCTAATATTAATGTGGTGTGGTGGCATTTTTCTCCAGGTACGTTGTGCCTCCGGAGCATGGGAAAAGGTTGGAGCGTCTCGCTAAAGGTAGGTGCAACTTTTCCTTGTGATCATCTTCGGAGAGTCGCCAGGCAAATTGATGACGTTGCGTAATCGTTCTCCTTCAGGGTTTTTCCCTGGGAGTGCTCAGAGCTGCGAAGCTTTCCTGCGCCACAAGATGACGTTAATCTCGCCTTCTATCCTGAAGAAGTATGGCATACCATTTGAGAAGGTGACCTCCTCTTTCAGTGTGGAAATAATATTGTATCTTTAGGAGCTGTGTTTTGTCAGTAGTGTCGTCTATCTGTCTTTAGAAGCTACTATGTATTGCAGGTGTTTTTTGGGGAAGGTGTTTTTTAATAGCTGGCCATCTCCGGATCAGTGGATTGACATTTACTGTGTGTAATGTGTTCAGATCACACAGGAGGCAGGCGAGTTCGTGGTGACTTTCCCGTTCGGTTACCACGCTGGTTTCAATCACGGCTTCAACTGCGCAGAGTCCACTAATTTCGCCACACAGCGATGGATCGATTATGGCAAAGTAGCTCTACTGGTAAGTGAGGATTGAGTGATTTCCGGGCCCCGTGTGATCTGTGTGGTCTTTTAGAGATTGTACAGTACTCTTCCTCTTGACCCTCACTCCCCAGTGCTCGTGCCGTAAAGACATGGTGAAGATCTCCATGGACGTGTTCGTGAGGAAGTTCCAACCGGACCGCTACAAAGCCTGGAAGGCGGGGAAGGACAACGCCCTTATTGACCACTCCAAGCCCACGCCCGAGGCTGAAGAGTTCCTCGCGTGCGACGAGACGAGGGCGCCTGGGAAACAGGGTCCCTGTCCGAGTGAAGCCCCGGACCTGGTGGAGGGTTCCACAGACCCTGTCCTTCAGGAGGAGAAGAGGTCTGTACCATATTTGGTTCCACCGTCTCTGGTTGATTGATATGTCCAGTATTTCATATGTATTTATTAATTGAAGGATATCAAGTGAAATTGCTGGCTAAGATGAGCCGGCAATTGATTTGTAATTTTCTTCAACCACGTATGTTAGCTTCAGAATTTAAGTTGATGGAAAGCATGTTGTTTTCCTCTTGAACAAATATTTGAGTTGTTTTTTTCGGTCCTCGCATGCCATTATAGAGACAACAAACTGAAAGGAAATGTATTTATATATACAGTATATTCAGTTGTCCCTCTCTCTTTTTCTCCAGCAGGCCAAAGCCAAAGGTCGGCAAAAAGCGCCAGCGAGGAGGTGTTTTAGGGGCTTCTGGGGATGGAGACACTAAGCTGGCTGAGGAGGAGGCGGAGGAGGAGAAGAAAGTGGTGGAGCAGAAGAAACCCAAGCTGAGCAAGGAGGACGAGGACAGTGCAGCACACAAAGGTGTGTGTGTGTGTGTGTGTGTGTACTGAGGTCCAGGGGTCACTTAGACATTGTCGTGTGCCTCCAGCTTCTCATGGCTGATTTTATTTATTTCAGAGCCAAAGAACATTACAACTGAGCAAACGGACGCGCTGCTTCACGCCAAGACCAACCGGAACACGAACGCCAGCCGAAAGCTCGCGCTCCAGATGAAAGCCAATAACTCTCTTAAATGCAATCTGGTCAAGACACAGCCACCGACGAACAAACCGTCAACCCCGCCCGTGGTGGAGGTCCCGTGTTCACCGAGCTCACAGACAGCTGGTCCCAGTGAGGATGTGAAGCCTCCCACACCAGCCAGTAGCTCCAGCCCCGTACACCAGCACTTCCAGAGGACCCTGAGCCCGGCCGACGTA
The DNA here is from genome assembly GCA_029465975.1 of Dallia pectoralis. Classification (NCBI taxonomy): domain Eukaryota; kingdom Metazoa; phylum Chordata; class Actinopteri; order Esociformes; family Umbridae; genus Dallia; species Dallia pectoralis. The sequence continues at coordinate 3,630,274 of CM055761.1, read as the reverse complement.
CTGCACGTTCACAGCTACGCCAAGGGCGACTACGGCGAGGGAGAAACTAAGGAGAGCAAGGAGGCGGAGAGGAGGAGCGAGAGTAGTGATAGTGACGGAGAGGACCAGGACGACAGCAGCAAGGTCAGTGCGGAGGAGTGGTGCGGAGGAGTGGTGCGGGGCAGTGGTGCGGGGCAGTGGTGCGGGGCAGTGGTGCGGGGCAGTGGTGCGGGGCAGTGGTGCGGGGCAGTGGTGCGGGGCAGTGGTGCGGGGCAGTGGTGCGGGGCAGTGGTGCGGGGCAGTGGTGCGGGGCAGTGGTGCGGGGCAGTGGTGCGGGGCAGTGGTGCGGGGAGTGGTGCGGGGAGTGGTGCGGGGAGTGGTGCGGAGGAGTGGTGCGGAGGGTGGTGCGGGGGAGTGGTGCGGAGGAGTGGTGCGGAGGAGTGGTGCGGAGGAGTGGTTGTAAGATCTCATGTTTAAGAGTCTCATGTTTTGTACCTTATTATACCACCAGGGGGCAGAAGAGGGTGCCGAGGATGATTGTGTGCCCAGCAAACTGGGGAAGTTGCCTCAGCATCACCCACTGCTGAAGGACAGCCTGAGTGACGAGGGTGAGTTTTAATACAACCGCCTCATTAACGTTGTTGAAGTCCAGTTAAGCTCCGTGTTCACTATGAGCCGAAGTCAGTGGGTGCCAGGGACTAACGTCTAGTCTTTGTGTCGTCATTAGAGTTGCCAGAACAGCCCGCGGTGGAGGAGGACGGCCTGGAAGGCGAGTCGTGGGCCAAGCCCCTGACCCAGCTGTGGCAGAACCGACCGCCCAACCTGAAGAGGGAAAAGGAGCACAACCATCGCATGGGCCTCCAGGCCCCCTACTGCTCTGTGTGCTCACTGTTCCAGACATACCAGCGGGTGAGGGGGGGAAGGGGTTACCTAGCTGTGGATGGTGTGGGTGGGGGTGGCTGTCTGGGTGGGTGGGTCTGTCTGGGTAGGTGGGTCTGTCTGGGTAGGTGGGTGGGTCTGTCTGGGTAGGTGGGTGGGTCTGTCTGGGTGGGTGGGTCTGTCTGTCTGGGTGGGTGGGTCTGTCTGTCTGTCTGGGTGGGTGGGTGGGTCTGTCTGGGTGGGTGGGTGGGTCTGTCTGGGTGGGTGGGTCTGTCTGGGTGGGTGGATCTGTCTGGGTGGGTGGGTCTGTCTGTCTGGGTGGGTCTGTCTGTCTGGGTGGGTGGATCTGTCTTGGTGGGTGGGTCTGTCTGGGTGGGTGGGTCTGTCTGTCTGTCTGGGTGGGTGGGTGGGGGTGTCTGGGTGGGTGGATCTGTCTGGGTGGGTGGGTCTGTCTGGGTGGGTGGGTCTGTCTGGGTGGGTGGGTCTGTCTGGGTGGGTGGGGGTGTCTGGGTGGGTGGGGGTGTCTGGGTGGGTGGGGGTGTCTGTCTGGGTGGGTGGGTGGGGGTGTCTGTCTGGGTGGGTGGGTCTGTCTGTCTGGGTGGGTGGGTCTGTCTGGGTGGGTGGGTGGGGGTGTCTGGGTGGGTGGGTCTGTCTGGGTGGGGGGGTCTGTCTGGGTGGGTGGGGGTGTCTGGGTGGGTGGGGGGGTGTCTGTCTGGGTGGGTGGGGGGTGTCTGTCTGGGTGGGTGGGGGTGTCTGTCTGGGTGGGTGGGGGGGTCTGTCTGGGTGGGTGGGTCTGTCTGGGTGGGTGGGTCTGTCTGGGTGGGGGTGTCTGTCTGGGTGGGGGTGTCTGTCTGGGTGGGTGGGGGTGTCTGTCTGGGTGGGTGGGTGGGTCTGTCTGTCTGTCTGGGTGGGTGGGTCTGTCTGTCTGGGTGGGTGGGTCTGTCTGGGTGGGTGGGTCTGTCTGTCTGGGTGGGTGGGTGGGTCTGTCTGGGTGGGTGGGTGGGTCTGTCTGTCTGGGTGGGTGGGGGTGTCTGGGTGGGTGGGTCAGTCTGGGTGGGTCTGGCTGTCTGGGTGGGTGGGGGTGGCTGTTTGGGGGGGATTGCGTTGGGAGGATGTTGTGTCTGGCTGTGTGGGGGAGGGGTGTGGGTGTGTCGGGGTGAGTGGCTGGGTGGGTGGATGTTGTGGGTGGGTGGGGTATGGGTGTTTGGGTGTGGCCCCAGACGGCAAAGAGACAACATGTCCCCAGTCACTGGTGTCGGAGATCTGAGAAACACAATGTCATCAGGTTGTTAGTCACGAAACCCAATTTTCTCGTACGCGTGTCGTGATAGTTTGCATTATCTGCGCCCATCCCAGAATAATCTCTCCAGGTCTTCTGTTCGGCGTGATGACGTCGTAGACCACAAATACAGCTACAGGGATAAATGTATTAGCGGATTTGTTTATTTCTGCCATGCCCCGGGTTGACTGGTGAGCGATACTGAGCACGCAGGAGGCACTCCCCAAACAAAGCAGAGACTAACATATGCCAAACTTGGGTCTGTGCTGAACGGATCAGTCACGTTTATTGTAGCACTGTCATAGGTGAGTCATCGGGTCAAATATACCGGTGCATTTAAAAGAAGGTGAATATTGTTGAAAAATGAACCATTTGACGATTGATACATGGATTGAGTACACATATTGACCTACTTTTGGACTTTTTTGTTTAAATCTTGATGATTCGGGCTAACAGCTCGTGGAAATCAAAAATCCAGTATCTAAAAAAGTTTATAATAAAGAATTTTTAGGACAGAAATATTGACCTTCTGAAAAGTATTTAGACTCATAACACTGTGTCCGTGGCGCGAAGCTTGTTGCCGTCGCACGTTTCGGATGTCTTTTAACGTTGTATTCACTGTGTTTCACTTAAAGCTCAACTGAACATTTCCCCACCATGTCAAATTGGTTTTGCACGTTGGTGGGGGATGAGGTGAGTTTTCGGTGTTCAGTCCAACATTAGGATTATTATAATAAGTCTATATAAACCTTGTAGTCGTGGTTTTGAATGTGAAACCCAAAAAGGGGTTAATTACATTTTTATTTTTTAGCTCAGTCACCTGATGACTCATGAATCAGAGGGTAGACAAATGTTGTGGATCGTCAGTTCTGTTTTCTTTCTCAGGGATACAAACATCAGTTGCACATATGGAAATGTGGTGCATGACTTCACAATTGTTGGTGGCTCTGCTTCTCCTTTTAGTGGTTAGGTAATAGTTCAGATACGAAGGGCGTGTTTTCCGCTACGACTACATCTGTTAAACGAAAGAATGTAGCCGCCACGTTATTCCTGACGGGCATAACGAGTCTTTTCAGCGAGTCTGCTTTTTTTTGGGTTTCGTTTACCAGAATGAGTCATCTGATTTGGCTCCTGAACAGCTCTTTATTATAAATGTAAACATGAAACAGTTTTGTTGGAGTGTGAAACGTCGATTCAAATTGGTTACATTTGACCTGGCCCTTGATTATTAGATTGCCAGCTTTTCTTTTAGTTGAGATTAACCTCTTGGAAAATCCATCACTGACACACCCTCCAGTATTTATTGATTCTGCAGTGTGGATATACTGTCTTCATTGGATACGTTTCGCCTTATCTACGAATAATCATTGCCTGTGTAAAGAAAGATACAAAAGTGAAGGGGCCAGATGACCGTCTCATGTCACCAGTGCGACTCAGTTATCGATGTTCACCGAAAACAGACGCGAAAAGAGATTAAGAGATGACCTGTTACCACAAGTGACGATTATATTATGGATGTGTGAATGTTTTCGGTTTAGAGCCTGGGCCCAAATGAAACGTTTAAAGAAAATGTCAAGAAGGCGTGCTGTTTAAAACAGCTTTCCTACTTGCATTTTGTGCACATAAATAATACAGTAAACAAACCTGATCCGTTTCGATTAGTCGACCTCTGGTTTTAACGGTCTTGCTTTTAACTTAAGCACTTAGAATCGTTTCGTCAGGCGTTTTTTAACTCTTTGTAGCCTTCTGTTAAACCCCTACGAATACAAGGTTGATGTTGTCCTTATTATAATGTTTTGGACTTGTCACCACTTTTCTAGATGCCCTAGATATGTGCTCCGAATAGTAAGAAAGGAACCGCTCGTCCTCCACCAATGTGTGACACTAACTCGACGCAGATCGGCTAACTGTCAATTGCCTTTATTTTTACATGCATACTAACTCATTGTATTGATAATGTTTTTCGATGTGTCATATTCCAATTTTAACTTTTACTATTTCAAGTGCTTGCTTATTTTGACATGATGGGACACGATCTGTCAGGTCTTGGTTACCAGTACGAGGTGCCGTGGTCATTCGGGAAATCAAATCTATTGCCGTCCATTTTAAAATCCTCAAACCGGATTGGTGAAGCTTTGACGACAGTATCGGGTGATTGGTGCAGCCATGGATGGAATCTGACGTCTCACCCTGTTCTGTTCACCGGTTGGCAGCAGACATTTTGGCCTGAACGCATCGTTCGACTTTCTTCAAACGCCAACAGGTCTGGGTTGTGCGGTGACTCGTCTGTTCAGAATCAGAAGGAGTTTTGTTCGCCAAGTCTGTTTGCAACAAACAAGGATTTTGTTCTGGCCCGTTAAGCTCACACCTAATATACAGACAAAAAAAAAAGCTATCCCAGAATTGAATCGCAGATCCCGGATTTAACATACGAAATACACAAAATGGCAAATAACACACATGAATGAACAATGGACTACAAGAAGCAAACATATGTAAATGTCCATAGGGTGTTCAGAGTGAATGTAAATGTGGGGATATAGTCGGTTTGGTTCTGGGGGCAGGTTCCTGAGGCCTGCTGCTGTCGTGAGAATCTGTACAAAAACAAACAAACTGTCTTTTGCATAGTGCTAAATTCCATAGCTGCAATATCCACCACGGGAGCATTTATTTTGTGAGACTTATATTTTGTTGCCTGATTTCCTTAACATATGCCAAAGCTGGCATTTTCTTTCAGTCTCTATGGCTTTCTTATTTCCGCGTCTCTGAGATCGTAGACAATGTTACGATATATAATATAGATATAATATATATAATTCCAATCTAGTCCTACGCTATTATTAATATTATTATATGGTTGTCAAACATGCCGACGCACCCTTCAATTAAGGTGACATTTACGGCTGACGTTTATCTGGTAGTAGTTGTAGCGATGTGCTGGTTTCATATCATGACCGTAATAATGGAAGAAAGTCTGCAATCTCTCCACGTCCATATCACAATCCCCAGTCCCCACGACTATATCCGTGGTATCCACTATATTACCCTGCATCAGATATTATCTAAATAAAGAGCAGGTGGATTGTGGGATGTTGGAATGGCATTATGACGGTTGAAATGATCTCTGAGAACTTGAGTTCCAGGCTGTTGTATGGCCACGCCTATGTCACTCAAACGGGTGCTTGTTCTGAACGAGTTGACAGTCAGGCAGTTGAGAATGGAGAATTAAAAATGACTGGCCTGTGTGGGCAGGAAAGTAAACACAAAATCTAGTGCTTCCTTCATATGGAGGTGTGATATTGAAAATGAAAGCACAAAAACGTGTAACGGCATTTGAGAACTGATTGGTATCAAGAAAAACTGATTTCATATGGCCCTAGTCTGTCCCTTAATTAGGTGGCCTTTAAGCAAACAGACAAGCAACTTTATTTATAGAGCACAATACGTAGAAGCAATTGGATGTTGATTACAAAGAAACTTTATTACAGTTACTTCGTGACTTTTTTGTTCTGTCACTAGACCGGATAGCATTTTGAACTAGTTATTGTTTATAGTGAACGTCTTTGTCCTCATCATCATCATCGTCCTCTCTCCAGACCGAGTGTGCTGATGACAGTGTGAACGCCCCAGTAGTATTGCCCGGAGGCAGGCTGAGGACAAAGCCTCTCATCCCGGAAATGTGTTTCACCACCACGGCAGAGCCAGAAGAGGGCGATGACGAGCATCAGGGTTTAGCGCAGGCACCCACAACCCCTCACCTGGAACCAGATGGCACCAGTCTGCTGATCAGCTGCTCTAAATGCAGCGTCCGTGTACATACAAGTCAGTAAAATGTATTGACTTACGACACACCAGTCAGTAAAATGTATTGACTTACGACACACCAGTCAGTAAAATGTATTGACTCACGACACACCAGTCAGTAAAATGTATTGACTCACGACACACCAGTCAGTAAAATGTATTGACTTACGACACACCAGTCAGTAAAATGTATTGACTTACAACACACCAGTCAGTAAAATGTATTGACATACGACACACCAGTCAGTAAAATGTATTGACTCACGACACACCAGTCAGTAAAATGTATTGACTCACGACACACCAGTCAGTAAAATGTATTGACTTACGACACAACAGTCAGTAAAATGTATTGACTTACGACACACCAGTCAGTAAAATGTATTGACTTACGACACACCAGTCAGTAAAATGTATTGACATACGACACACCAGTCAGTAAAATGTATTGACTCACGACACACCAGTCAGTAAAATGTATTGACTCACGACACACCAGTCAGTAAAATGTATTGACTTACGACACACCAGTCAGTAAAATGTATTGACTCACGACACACCAGTCAGTTAAATGTATTGACATACGACACACAAGTCAGTAAAATGTATTGACTTACGACACACAAGTCAGTAAAATGTATTGACTTACGACACACAAGTCAGTAAAATGTATTGACTTACGACACACAAGTCAGTAAAATGTATTGACTTACGACACACCAGTCAGTAAAATGTATTGACATACGACACACCAGTCAGTAAAATGTATTGACATAACGTCATGCTAGTCAGTAAAATAACCTAAATACACAGTAGCCAGTAAAATTCATAAACTACCACACAACTCTTTTAGGTATTGATTAAATGACTACACCCCAGACAATAATACTAAACTAATTAACTAACTCCAAGGCTAATATTGACAACATTACCGCTTAAATATAGACGCCTTGTTTACTAACTACCCGCTAAACAAATTGAATGTGGTTGCCTGAATCCTGAATCCAGCGTAAGCAATGTGTATTCATGAGATTTTATGTCTAAATCATATCTGTGGTTGCTAGGTGATCCTGTGTGCCTGTGGGGATTCTAAACTTTATGGCCCCTATAGTGTTTTCCACCCCTCTAATCGCATTTTTTATTGTTTTATAATTGCAGCTATGTTGATCTACAAATTAATGCAGGATGGAAAGTGAATACCACAAAAAAGAGAATCGTTCTGGTGGTTGCTTTGTACCGTTCACTGTCAGTCATACCACAGGGCCAAAATATATGTAATCGTGAAGTTATGTAAAGCCTTTAGACAATCTCCCGTCAGACAGAGCTCTGACCGGCTGGTGAAACCAGCCACAAACTGGATCGTTTGTTTGTGTGTCCGCAGGCTGTTACGGTGTCGACCCGGGGAGTCTGACTAAAGACTGGACGTGCGCTCGCTGTGAAGCCAACGCTATGACTGAGGTTAGTTTCTGACACATTTCAGTCACACTGGTTCATTATCTCCCTCGAATCTCACGCAGTAACTGCACGTCGTGTTGGCCAAAATCGGCCCCGACTAGATGCTCATTACATCTCGCTGCAGGGCAAATTCACAGCGTGGTTTATGACTAAATATAGTACACATGACAAGAATGTCGTTTAGGTTTCAGACATTGTGTCCTATAGAACCTTGTAATTAACCATAAACAGCGTATTCATAACAGAAGGCAGTCTGTCTTGCTACAGAGTTTACAGAAGTATTGTGATGTTGATGTATTCAACCTAAAAACCCCAAAATGTTTAAAATAATAGTTTTATTTGGAAATAATTGTGTTACTGGACACTGGGACTTTATTCAACCTTGGTATTTTACTGGTAATCAATCAATCAATCAATCGATTCTTTACTGGTAACAGAGTTACACATGTTTATAACCTATGGTGTTGGAACATGTAATTGTTTTTTTAAATCAAGCCTGTCAATGAAAGATGATCTCAAGAAATAGTTGAGATTTGGACGATTCTTCTAAAACCGTATAAAACAGAAACTGAAATGTCTCAAAATTGGCTGAGAAACAGATGTTTTTAAAACATATCTTTTTAATATGTTCTCCTAAAAAAGATTCAATGAAATATCTCCACAAAAACCAGACTTGGAAAATATTTCTATCGTGGTCTTTGTTACATACAAAGTGAAGCTTACATTCCCTCAGTTCTCTGGGACGTGGATGTGCAACCTGTTCTCACTCTCACTTTTCTGGGCGTCTCAGTTTGCGCTTGATCTAACAAGTTCCATGAGCGGCTTTGTCAGGGCTGTTTGCTTGTGGTGTGTTCCGACTTGCCTGTTTGCCAATCCAAGATTCTCTGGGCTGTGTGCTTCAAATCGTTGACACAGTCTGGGGTCCTGTGCATTCTGGTTCAGGTTGTCTTCATGGACTTCTCTGTATTTTGCACTAATTATCTTTCCCTCAGTTTGTACCAGTCTCTGTCACATTTATAACTTTGTAACTCTGTTGCCTGACATTTATTTGGACTGTGTTTTAATTAGCCGTTTATAACAATATATACTTAACAATGTATACTTAAGTAAGTATGTTGTTGTTACTATTGCATTAACGTACTTAGAAGTTTCCACAAGTGTGCTAAAAACTAGCAATCTGTATGTCTGCTAAATGAAGCCAAATAATGATTATTTGAAGCTGAATAATTCTGTCTTAGTTTATGAAAATAATGTTTATGTAATGTGTTTGTCGTCATACGTAACGCTAGCCGCAATGCAAATTTTCGCCAGGCAAATCGATATTCAGTTATGCTAAATCCGTTAGCGAAATATAACTTTCCGTTCTGATTTTTCATGTCTAAAGAGGATACATTTAAGAGTATTATACAAGTAAAATTGCTTTTGTTGCAATTAGTGTGAGGTGAAATTATATTATTACTCAACTACGTCGATGTAATTTCACCCTCGCACCCTCGTGCTGATATCGCGAGATCTCGCCACTCCCGCTAGGGGTAACGTACTTAAACTTTTTTCGCTAAACAGATAATATCACTTGGCTCTGACGGTAGAATAAACGGAATTTTCTTTCCTGCTTGACTTGGCCCAGTACTTTTCGTTGACAGGTGTCACGCAACGTTAGCCGGTCGAACCTTTTGAAAAATGTGTTAACGTGCCTGGGATGGTGGTTGACAGTTTGTATCCCTATTTGCAGAGTTGCTGCTTGTGTTCTCTAAGGGGCGGAGCCTTGCAGAAAGCAAACAACAGCAAGTAAGTCCGGCGTTCTGTCCGATGTTAACAACTGTATTATTAACAGAACCGGATCGGCTTGTGGGAAGGTCATTCTCAGGGATCGCTGAACCACACCCCTGGCGCCGCGTGTTGTATTTATTTAAGGATGTGTGAAAGGTCATTGTGGATTGCAACCCATCAGCTGTCCGTGTTGGAGTACAGGTCGAATCAGGGGTAACGTGCTCTCTGTCTCTGGACACTTAATAGAGAGATGGTCGGGAAGATCCAGACACATTTGTAAATGATTCACCCCGACTGGACTTACTCAAGTGATGTCTTCAAACATGAAATCAAAATTGATTTGTTTTTGCACTGATAAACACAACATGATAAACACAATTGTAATGTCAAAGTGAATAATGAACTCTACAAATTGTTCACCCGTTTAGTCGATATTTGCTCGAAGCACCATTGGCTCGTGGCTACAAATGCTACCGATCTAGACGAGTCATCTGCTCCGTACCAGAGTGGGGCTTTAGCTCTATGTTTGGGGGCATTGTCATCTTCTCCCAAAGGCCCCAGTCTTTTGCAGACGTCCGCGTGTTTCCTTCCCAGATTTCCCTGTACTCTCCTGGCTCCATTTTGCCCCATAACTTCACTGGCTTTCTATGTCCTGATACAGAGGCACATCCCCAATTACTTTTTAGTTTTGCTCATGGAGCTGTAAGGACTTACGTAACCAGATTATACACCATCCGTCCGGAATGTGTCCAATGTTGCATTGGTGTAGGTGATGTGCTATTGTGACATTTTCCCATGTGTCCGTGTGTGTGTCCGTGTGTTCGTGTGTGTGTCCGTGTGTGTGTGTTGTAGGTGGGTCCATCTGCTGTGTGCAGTAGCAGTCTTGGAGGCTCGCTTCGTAAACATCACTGAGAGAAGCCCAGTGGATCTGAGTGGGATCCCACTACAGAGATTTAAACTGGTGAGTTAATAGAGACGCATGCGAAAACATATAAGGAATAGGGCCTTTGCCGGAGCGTACCCGGCCAAACTGCCTCTGCGGAAAACCGACGAGGGAACAATGATGTAACCAACCCCATCAGAGTCAAGTGGCTGGTGTGTCTGGAGACAATGTAGTCCTTCTGGTTTTATATTCCAAACGTCTTGTTTTAATTGGTGGCCTGAGATGTGTAATTGTGACCTTTAAACGCCTTCACGATACATGTATCAATGACACATGTCGGGATTTCTATCATCTGATGTCTTCTATTTTCTTTGTGAGGAATGAATCTCCACATATAATATGAGATCACTATACAAGTCACTTTAACAAACTATCGATTTTTTGGGAATTAATATGGATTCCAATCCACTGTCCTGTTTTTTTTCCTGTTTTCTTTTTCTTGCATTAGTGATGTCAAGTATCAATATCAGGTATTGCAGTCGATTTGGTGTGTGCTTGACAAATTATTAGGTTTTAAGACGTTTTTCCTTGACTGTGTGAATATTAATAGTTTCCTCCACGTTTACTTGACACCTGCAGTATTTCTCATGGTTTTTTGGCCCAACTGACATTTTCAGTTATCCAGTCCAACTGGATTTGTTCTACTCGAGCATGTTGTGGTATTTATGTTAAACGAAAATACCTTTTGTATCTATTTTCTACACAACAATTTGATTCACTCTGAACTTTTGAATTCAGCTCCCATGTCCCAAATAATTATAACCATTTATCCTTGACATTTATTTAGTTTAGTTTATTATCATTTATTAGTAAACAGGAAATGACACGTAAGAGAACAGCACAGAATAATTCAATGTTCAACAGCACCCTATGTAAATAAATTAGTCGTTTGAACCTTCTTGGATATGTTATCTATTCAATAATGTGCACATAACGACTTCACCAAAACCAATATTTACATATTCAAAACTTAGATTCTTAGATCAGATTGTCCGGGCAGATCCGGAGTCTGGAATCAAATTCGGTGCTTGTAAAGAACGTTTTTTTTTAGCATTTAAAGTATCCCTCTGAATTGGTTTTCTCTTCCTTTCATCCTGTGTCGAGACAGAGACAGAGAACCACATCCTACTGAATAAACAAACATTGTTATCGCAGTAGACGGGTTCGGCTCTGGTTTACCAAGCAAAACTAAACAAAACAGGTGATTTTCTTGGTTGCCTATAAAAAACATATTCGCTTAAAACGTCTTGGTAATTTCAGGAACGATTGAACAGATCCTTCCTGTCTAGTTAAGTGTTATCATTTTTTTTTAAATTTAAACTGACCAACGATTGCATGAGCTGAAGTTCTTATTGTCCCGAGGTCCGTCCCTGATTCGCAAAAAACAACAACGCTTTTTGTATTCTTGCGAAAGAAGGTACATTTTCTTTTGAATTTATATATGAAGTTGTAATCATGTAAACCAATATTGTTTAGTTTTTCAATAAGTGTCTATTATAATATGTAGCTAAGATATCATAATTTGCTTTGTCTGTAAAAAAAAAATCAAATCAGTTTCTCTGTCTGCCAATTAAAAAAATATACAATTTAATAGGCATATACAGTATCTCACAAAAGTTAGTATGTCCCTAACATTTTTGTAAATATTAGATTTTTTTTTTATGTGACAATAATGAAGAAATGTCACTTTGCTACAATGTAAAGTAGTGAGTGTACAGCTTGTATAACAGTGTACATTTGCTGTCCCCTCAATATAACTCAACCCACAGCCATTAACCCACAGCAACAAAAGTGAGCACACCCCTATGTGAAAATGTCCAAATGGGGCCCAAAGTGTCTTATTTTGTGTGGCCACCTTTATTTTCCAGCACTACCATAACCCTCTCAGGCATGGAGTTCACCTGAGGACATCACGGAGCTGGTGGATGTTAGAAACCTTAGCCTCCTCCACCTTCCAGTGTCACATGAAGAGATATAATCAAATATTTAAAAAAATGTGACTGGTGTACTCACGTTTGTGAGATATTATTGGCTGCCTCCCAAACAGGTGTTGGACAGGAAAATCCAGCATCGGTGGGTCTGTAGCGCTGCATATATTCCAATGCAATTAACTTATGCTTTGAGTACCTAGAAAAGCGCTATATAAGCTCAAAATATTATTATTATGACAAATTACTGTTAGTGTTTTTATAAGACAAAGAACGTAGTGCACATGTTCGTCTTAATACATATTAGTTTTGCTTGCCTCAACATGATTGGGCAGTAGGTTATTTCTAAGGCCTCGTCTTCCATCCGGCACATCTCTTAACTATTGTAACGTCTCGTTATTCCGTGTCGTGCAGAAATGTTACTATTGTAAGAAGCGAATGAAGAAGACGTCCGGCTGTTGTGTTCAGTGTTCGCACGGCCGCTGCCCCACTGCCTACCACCCCACATGTGCCCAGGCTGCTGGAGTTCTCATGCAGCCAGACGATTGGCCCTTTGTGGTGTACGTCACGTGCTGTCGACACAAAGGGCCCATCCAGACGGAGGTACGTCTCATTATGCCCTCCCGTGTTCAGGCCGGCGTTTCAGAAATGTGTCGCGGTAGCCGGCGGAACTCTGAAGGCTTTGGGTTTTAACATGCTGCTGATAGTTGACCTTCTGTCGTATTGTTGACCTCTTCCTTATCCCCTGCTAGCGTAACAAAGCAGCCATGCATGAGCTCAGTGTGGGACAGCGGGTGATCTGCAAGCACAAAAACGGTCGCTACTACCAGTGTGACGTGGTGCAGCTCTCCAAGGAGACCTTCTACGAGGTCAATTTCGACGATGGTTCTTTCAGCGATAACCTCTTTCCCCAAGACATTGTGGTGAGAAGACTATCCTTCATGTAGTAGCAAGTTGAGGCCGGTGTTTCGGAAAGGGATGTCAAAAGTTGTTTTAAATGTTGAGTTATTACTTTGTATTCATACATTCGTATGAGGCGTTTGAATATTTGCTAGCTTGTTGATCGATTGCTAAATGGGGAGTTTCTAGGAGGCAACTGATTGGTTGTTTTGTGTTGTCAGGGCCGGGACTGTGTCAAGTTAGGCCCTCCCCCGCATGGTGACGTGGTCCAGGTCAGGTGGACAGATGGACTCGTCTACGGGGCGACGTTTGTAGCTGCCCATGACATCCAGATGTATCAGGTACTGTACGGTTTTCTATACGACAAAGCCACGCCGTAGCACAGCGCTAATTCGGAAAAGCCCTGTGACTCTGTTTTATTCGATAGGTGGGATCTTCTTTTGTGGTTTCACGCTGACGGGTGTTGTTGGGGTTGTTTCCTGCAGGTGGAGTTTGAAGATGGGTCACAGCTGACCGCCAAGAGAGACGATGTTTACACGACGGACGAGGAGCTGCCCAAGAGAGTCAAGTCAAGACTGGTGAGTTTGCAGTCGTGATAATGTGCCTTCTACGTTACTCGGTTCTTCACTTGGTTGGTCGCGAGAGTTCCTGTGACCGCCGAAACCGATGTCAATAGCACTTAAAACATCTAAGATGTTCACGTTTACCAATGCGTTTTAAATGTAACATTGCTTGTGAACGTCGGAGCTGCAAGGAAGCCATTTAAAGGTGGCGTCTCTTATTAAATGATCTTCGGTAACGGACACGTGCCCTGTTGTGGGGATTTTGTCTCCAGTCTTAGAAATGTTCTATGGCACTTATGTCATCCCAAGTCTTTTGTTTTAAGTTGAACTGTCCAATCAGGTTTTTTCGCGGATATTAAATAATATTCCCATCTCCCCAGTCTAAGGCCTCCGACATGCGTTTCGATGGCATCTTTGAGGACACGGAGGCCATCCAGCAGTCGAAGAGACAGAGGGTGATAAACTCGCGGTACAGAGGTGACTACATCGAACCCGTGATCTACAGGGCCATCATGGAGTAGCTTGTCAACAGCAGCATGATGGAGATGTGTCATTTCTACACGGTCCACCAGCACTGTTTGTTCTTACCCGACGTCTGCTCACTTCATCTATTGTTATCTGAGTGAGCGGATTCTCTGCCTGAAGTACTTCCGCTGACGATGAACTTCCGATTCCAAGAGTTTTTTCGATCTCTTAATTTTATGCAGCAGGTTCGCAGATACCGATTTGACTAGTTCCGAACCGAGAAGAACCTTCGACGGAGATGTTTTTATTCCGGCGACTTTGTTCCCGGGAAATCAGACCATTTATTTTATTACCTTTTTAAGTTGTGACTGGGACTCAAGACCAGGGCCACTTTCTTGAGTCTGTATAGGTAATAGAAGCCGGGAAGGGAGATGCCATCCATCTCACATTTTATGCCACTTTTCTATCGCCCAGCAGCTGTAACTCATCTTTTTAATATTAGCGAGTCGGACCATGAATTCTGCTCCTAAACATAATAATAATTTCCACTCAACATAATTTAGCGAACCGGACACAAATAATCCTGCCATAAACCTTTACACACACACACACTTTTGTTTTGTAAAAATTACTGAATGTTGCCAGTTGTTTTAACATGTATTTATTTTGCCATTTCATTTTTAGGGTGCTGCTTCTATGCCGCCCATGTTTTATTTCGAAGGAGGCGCCACGCAATTTTCCTAATAAAGTCGCCTCCTCCTCTTAGCAGATTCACACTGTTGGCTGCATTCCTAAACATTGTAGTTTGTGGGAACGCGTTGAATATAGCATTTGCCATTTTTAGACTTTTTTTTACCTGTGTATTTATTATGCGGTGCTTTGAGAAGGCGACCTCTGTAATACAGACAGTGATTTGTAATTTTGTGTCAGAGGTTCTGTGTGTTCTATTTTTGCTATAGAGATAAATTGAGAATGGCCTGTTTGTGATTACAATGGCTGTCCCGTTTATGGTTCACTGCCCTCGTAATGGAGTTGTGTGCGGCACTTTTATTTAAGTCCAGTTTGCGAGGACATTTTGATAGTCGTGTGCTGACGTTTGCTATTTTTGTCACACAAAAAAAACGTTTGAAAATAATTAATTGTACATTTATAAGATTGTTTCGATTGTCTGTCAAACACCCCCCCCCTATCCGTACACAGCCAAGATTATCAACCATGGTGCGCTTATTAATTTAGCATAAAGTGGCCTTAAGATTGTCTCCATTGTTTACCTGTAATCTGCTGTTGTCTTGAGTGTTAAAATCTTGTAGCTTTCGCGGAATCTAGAAATCTTGGTTGGGATATTTCAAAATCAGACAGAAAGCTAACTCACATCTGGGAATGCTCTAACGGATTTCTGGGAATGTGGAGAAAATGACTGAAATCGACCGACCAGACTCGGTGAAATGTCGCTCACAGCAGTAAACTCTGCAAGATTTTATCATCTTCATTCAGCATTATGGATGACTATAAAACTTTTTCTATAAATAAAAGCCTGTTCTATTGCTTTGTTTTAGAATGATGCATGTGTTCAATATTCACAGTCGGAAAAAAACACTGTGAGCTGTAATTATGTTAAGTAGTTTATTTAAATGGGTAAAATGGGATCTCTGACTAAAATGGCCCCGTAGTTCCTACTGGAAATATTGCACTTCTTTTGGGCATGGGCAAAATAAGTGCACTGTACAAGAAATAGGCTGCCATTTGGGAACTGATCCCTGGTCTGTTCATATGTGACCCCCTTTTCTGTATTTCTGAAAAAAGACTGCTGGAATTCTTCCAGATTATCATTCATACATTTTGTAAAGATTATTTTTTGTTTGTATCAGTAAACGACTTGGCTTGTCATGCATTGGTTCTATTTTATCTTTGAATGTCCATGATACCAAAAGGGTCATCTTCCTTGGATTCGTCCGCAGCGTTTTTGTTAATAATCGGTTTAATTCCTCATCGCACATTTGTAAATAATAGTTAGTAAAGCAGACACGTGTCCCAGGATTCACAAGCGGTGGTAAATTTATTCCGTCGTGGTGATACTGTGATCACTTTTGGTGATTAGAATGGGAATGGGTTGCTACTTTTTCTTTCCCGATTTTTCCAAAATGCAATTTTCCCACGTTTTCCTCATACCACTCAGCTCCTATGAAGTTCTAAACCAAGAATAAATAAGAATAGCAAGCAGCGATGGTGCGTTCCTCCTGACATAGATAAAACCTTGACATGTTTAAATTAAGTCGATTGGAGAAGTGGTTCAAAGGTAGGAAATTCATGTATGTTTTTTCAACTTGTCCCTGTACAAGAAGGTCCATCATGGCAAATGTTATGGGTCCAAGAGGCTCTTTTCACCAGGCATGTACACCAATTGGCAGACTTTTTGGACATATGGGGAGGCAGGGCTATCACGTCGACGTTGGTCGTTAAATATAGCACGACAGGCCCAAGTTCACCCAGCGCTTACGCTTATTTTTTTTAACCCATCAATGTGAAATCTCAGTATAAAATTCAGAGTGTTGTCATCTTGAATCCTGTTAGGGAAACCAGATAACCAAATGACGCCCTGGTCACTGGTCCACATATACAGGCACTGAAATAGTTAATAGATGCAGAAATCAGAAGCTGATGCGGCCGCTTCAGAAGCCTGGTAGCCATGGTTCAAATCTCAATCTGCACTTACTCGCGGCACCTGTGAAACGAACTAACACACCGTGCACTACACCCAGACATTTATGTGGAATGTAACAAAAGTGTAGGGAAAAATTGTAAAAATTGGAAATATGAACAATATTAAAGTATTATTTTTATAAATTTAAGTGTAGCAGGTATGTACAGTTACAGTAAAGTAATGTATCAAATGTTCACTAGTCTTGGGGTCATACAAATTGTACACAACTGGCTGAAATATGTATTTAGGGCGCTGTATCAGGCCATTTATAAGCAATCGGGAGGAGAAACTATTTGTCTAACCGGTTCTTGCTTTGGTAATTAGCTATAAGAACTGAAGACGTGTAATTTAAGAGGAATAGAACCGCATTCCAGAATGTAGTTGTTCTAAAGGACAATCGTTTGATTGTCCTCATTATTAGGTCCTTGATATTGATGTGTTGATATATGAAGTCTGCAAAGTAAGAAATGTCCCTCTTTCAACACCCTGTCTTTCACAGATGAGTCCGAAAAAAACCAAAATAACTTCACGGTGCTTTATTGTAAAGGGGTTCGACACTGTTTCCAATGCTTGTTCAATGAACCATGACCAATAAGGAACATGCACCTGTGGAACGTTAGCGTTAACACGCTATCGGCTTACAGACAGCAGGCGATGTGAAAACTCATATGGAAGAGACCTTTCTGCCGGCTCCGAAAGACGCCTAAAGGAAGATCCTGCGGTCCCCTGCACATCTGCATGGATGTGTCATATGTGTCTGTGGTGGACATCTGAGACAGGAAGGACAGCAGATCGTGTGGAACGACACCTGCCCAGGAGCCGAACATCCCACTTGCGGCACGGCTGCAGGTGGTCTGAGTTACACCAGGTGCACACGATCCCTCCGCCAGTGCTGACTGTCCGCCTGTGCTGAGAGTGTGGCAGGAACGCGGGCCTGTGGGTCTGTTAGTTATCAGGTCGTCACCACACGTGTTGCCGTACCAGATAATCACTCTATGGCCCCACCTTGGTTCAGGGACACGTTATTCCAATCCTGTTCACGTGTGTCTGTGAACCGTGTTCAGAATGTCTCAGTTGTTGAGTTCGTACAATTATTTACTCGTCTTAAGTTTGCTGAAGGTCAACACAGTTGAAGGTGAGAGAACGTTCCTTTCTTAAGTATATATTGTTTCCGTTCATTCGTTCACCCCCCTGGGTATGAATTGTATGAAACTTGTGTACACTGTTTTTTGTCAAATATTCCGTGGACATTGTTAGATGAACGCCCTATACACAGTAAATATATTGCATGGAGGTAAGACACGGGGGAACTTACACACAGCAGGGGTTAGGAGTCCTGTCGGTTTCTTTTGAAAAAGAAGTGGCGGGGAGAGCCGAGGGAAGAATTAAGAACAGAAGACAAACCACTCTCCAGGGTTTGCTTTGTGATTTCTGAGGCCTCGCAGTGATGGTAAGGGAGATATGGGTGTAGACGGTTGAGGCCTATCGTCCTTCCATCTGTCTTCACCTGCTCCAATGTTGGGTGCAGAGCAGCATTGATAGAGCACACTTGACTTCCTCCCCAGCCTGCTCCACTGGGGCAACTTCATACCTCGCAACTATGCCCCAAAGGGAGGAATGAGGGCTCTCCTGGGGGCTGGCATCTCTGGCTGTCCGTGGGAGGTTTCGTAGCATGGCTAAAGCTGGGGTAAATGGTCCCAGTGATTGCTAACAAGCCGCAGCTGTGCTAACAACAAAACAATCACCAGACACAGGAAGTGCACCCCATTAAACTCCCTGTGTGGAACAAAACTCACCACACCCGTGACTGTCTATTTGCAGTGGGAAGAGTCGTGTCTGCTCCGGCAGGAGTTTCTTGTTTTGGCTAACTCCTTTCGGCCTGTAACTATTTTGTTATGATGTTCCCTGACGGCGCAACAACATGCATGGGAACGAGACACTGTGACCTGTTCTGAATTGTATAACGGCCTGATCATCGGGGTCCGGGGAGCCCTTGACTGACTTTGGCACAGAGTGTTGTTATGGTTCATGAATCTTGAATAAAGCTTTACATGGGAAAAGAACCTAGCCTATGCACTTTTTCCCACGACATCCCGTATGGGCTTCCATATTAAGCATCTATGGGGTGCCTGAAAATCACACCTGAAAGTGGAAGATTACTTCCTTCGTACTCGAATCTTCTTAAAGCTATCATTGCACATAAAGGGGTTTCAAACAAGTATTACATATAATGTGGTAGCGTGTGAAATATTTTTTCCTTTGCCATTTTCCTTTATTACACAAAGTGTTTTTATGGATTTGAATGTTATGATTTCATAAGAAATATGTGCCTTTTTTGCTGTAATACTAATGCATCTTCTGAATTTCATGTGAAAATCTGCTTTGGCAATGGACATATCTGCATTTCAACAAGATTATAAATCATCACTGATAAGCAGTACTACTATTTTTTATGTATTACATTTTTTATGTCATTTCACTATTTTTAATGTATTAAATTTTTTTAATGTAATTTCACTGCGTATTATTGCTTTGAGGGGACACTAGAATATAAAGAATGAACACATATTGGACTGTACAGCACTATCTAAAGATTATCCACTGTTGAATACGTGTGTCGGATCTCTTAGTGATTCTCACAGAAGGCAACCCTCAAAAGGTTGAACAAATATTTCCTGTCATTGCAATAACGCAGTTAATACATACACTGTGGATTTTCATTTAATTCTCAAATACCGTTTTTATATTTAACAACCCCCTGACATTGCTTGGCACTTTTATTTTGAAGGCACGACTAAGAGGCGCGGAAAAAAAACAGTTTTGGCCAGCGTCTTATAGTTTATGTGCCAGTCTACCAAGGAGTGCCAGACAAACCCTGCTGAACATTTACGGAAAATAATTATATTTAAGTTTACATGAACAACAAGTTGTAAGTACAAACGCAATTTAAATAGTTTCTCTTGACATTTTGATGTGACTTTTTTCATGCAGATATTGTTCTGTTTTTGTTTATCAAATATACTATCTAAATCCTACTACTGGCCTTTAATTTCCTTGCTGCTCAGTTGGTACTAGTTATAGCTTCGTTTACACACCGATTATAGGGACAGGATTGGTCCATATGTACTTTATCATTAGTAGGAACTTCAGACACCACCACCGGGGTTGGTGTGCCGCTGTTAGTGTACTCAAGACACACTTGTTTAAGGAAGGACACATCTGGCCACAGTAGTGTATGTACATTATATTTGTACATTTAATTGTCAATAAATAAGAGGGATAATGTATTTTATATTTTTGTTTTTAAGAGATATTGTATGTTATTTCATGGCAACGAGCATATTTCACAGAGCATTGTTCTACAAATGGACTGTTGAATCTCTGCAGGTGATAATCAAAGTCCCCTTCTTCAGCAGTATTGAGGATGCCATGTACAGTAGGAGGGGATGAGAGTCAGAAACCCCGTCAGCTGCTCCTGGTCCTCTGTACCTTACTGGTGCTATGCTTTCTTTACAACTCTATTTGGAGACTCCATCTCTGGGGACTGGGACACAAACCGCGTACGTATGGGGTATTATTGCAGTGTGACAAGTCGACACAATGTCTGAATAAAACCAATCAGATCTGAGATTTACCACGGGCTGCCACATTGGCCACTTTGGGAATCAATTAGGGTAAGTTGTCTTGCTCGAGGACAGAGCCAGGCGGCTCTCACATCCTCGACTACTGTAAAAGGGTCAGCGTAACGCCTTCCTTTGGAGGATTCGGGTAGTTTTTTTTTTTTAGGTCTGGGCAATATGGCAAATATGGCCATGATGATGTTGTCTGATATTTGCAGGGTATGAAATTGGCACCCGCCTACCCGCCAAATGCGGGTAACTTCTGTGATTGTCGGGTGAAACCGTCAATCTACCTGCCACGTTGGCGGGTAGCCAATAAGACAACACAACATCGAGCAAGCGTTGTGTTGTTGACCAATCACGTAGCCTATTGTTTTTGTTAAGCAAGCCCCGCTATTTACTTGGACGTTCGAGACAAAATGCTGGCGTGAAGAGGTTGCCGGCTGTAGTCAGGCAACGAAAAGAGGATGAGGAGGACGGTTCCAAAAATAAAAAAGACGTTTTAATACTAAGTGCTCAATCTGTTGTACTCTGCAAACCCTGCAGTATGGTGATACACCGGGCAACAGGAAATACAACCAACCTATTTTCCCATCTTAAAAACCACACATGCCACTATAGCATGAGTGCAAACGCCACAATCGATTTTGTTTATATATTAATCTATTTTGAGGCATTTTCCCATAACTTTTGTGTTTTTACATATGTTTAATAATATCGATTGGTTAAGTTGGTTAATAACTCGACAGCACTTTAATGTGTATTTTGTACAAGTTCAAGAACCATTCTTATGCTTTTCTGAGTCATTCACCTTTATTTTAGGCACAAAACATTTTGGCTGGTAAAAAACCACTGTGGCAGGTAGATTTCAAAATCCACCTGCCACAGTGGCTGGTGGCCAAAAACGTTAACTTCAGGCCCTGGATATTTGTCTCGTTATTTGATGTCAATTATTTGCTTTATAGTTGAAAGTTGAGTGAATCAGGCTGTATAAGTGACAGCCAATATTTAAAACAAGTACGTCACATGGCCTTGGTATTTGGGCTGTGGTGTTTGTCCATGTCTTTGACGCCGACTTAAATATGGTTGTTTGCTGACATTTAGTGGTTATGATAAGCAGGTAATTTGGCTCAACATTTAGCAGGATTTAGTGCGGTTCAATTTCATTCACGGTGCATGCAGTTGATTCAAGTCAACGAAACGATAGAAACTGAGATTTTTTTGCTTATGATGTTATTACAAATGGTATTAAATTATAGGATACATTATCACATGTGTCATGCACTACAGAGCCAGGACCCTTTTCAAGTCATACAGTTTTGTCATCCAATAATATCAGATACGGACAGGGAGACTACTGTTAAGAAATTAGCCACAAGAAATGTAGGCCCATAAATGTGATTCATGACCAAGGGATAGATATTGGAGATGGCAGAGTGTGGAGATGTGACCTGTGCCTGTGACCTGTGTCCAGGATCCTGCCAGCTTCTGTAGGAAAGGGCAACTGCTTACTTGACCCGACCCAGCCATTTTCTCCCACTAGCTGGTCATGGTCATTCTCTGAGTCTCTGTTGACATGAATCTCATGAACGTGGGTTGAGGAGGATTTGGGATATCTAATATAAAGTAACTGTACCAGCTGGTTGGGATTAGTGGCGTCGGTCTGCTGTGTAGCAAGTGTCCTTCAGAGAGGCACAGGACATTGTGGGAGGGGTAGATGGATCTGAGGGACTGAATGGGTGATTATGCTGGCTGGGCTTTGATTGTATGTTTTTTTCTCTCCTAGTTTTCTAATTATCAACATCATGTGTAATATTTGTATCTCGTTCTAATCTCAATTTTTTATTCTCTCTTAT
The DNA here is from genome assembly GCA_029465975.1 of Dallia pectoralis. NCBI lineage: Eukaryota > Metazoa > Chordata > Actinopteri > Esociformes > Umbridae > Dallia > Dallia pectoralis. The sequence continues at coordinate 3,608,132 of CM055761.1, read as the reverse complement.
TTATTTAGTGTATGACAAACATGGATTTCTGGCGAAGCTGGATTATTATGTGTAAGTAATCACTTAATTCATTGTATTTGGCTTTACCCTTTTACTTATTTATTTAGCATCTCCACAATATTGAATGTTTTGCCAGGTACCTTCTCCTGAATGACCTGTCTCTCTCTTGTTTGTACCACAGGACTTTAGAGCACCTTACTCCCACTCCCAAGGAAAGCTGCAGGTCAGGCTACGCCGCTGAAAAGATGACCACCATATATCCATGGTGAGACAAATGTTTTTGTGTTCATGCATTATCTGACATTTCTACATGTTTGAGGCTATTTACCAATCATGAGAAACATGTGACGTGTGTGTTACTATGTCACAGTTTTTTTTATCAATGTCCTACCGTATTCATATAATAAAACAAGTTGTTTCAAACTGAAAATTTTACAAGATGATAAAACAGACCTGTTTAAATTGTAAAAAATCTAACGCTTGCAGTTAATCCCCGTAATATGTATTTTTATTCTGATTCATCACAATCATCATCAGTAAAGACTAGTGACCCCACCACCCATTTTCACAGTATTCCCTATAGTAGTATTTCTTAATAGGTAATAAAACTGTCGTTCGCACTCTCAAATCTCCTGATTGTGCACCAGAGTTTCCATATTTTCTGGCAGTTGTCCAGACAGGATAATGTCAGTCACTCGTCTTTGCTTATTCAGACGGGCTAATTCTCAGCTTTACCGCTCTCATTCCATAACATGTTCTGTCTCCATTAATCTCAAGGTTTATTAAACCTGCCCCCATGTTCCTCGACATGAATTATAGAGCATTATCGCAGATCCGCAACTTCTACCTACCTTTTGGAACGAAAAGGCAAGGTATGCACCTACATTTCCCTTATTTCTTTGAATTAGATGACATCTATTTATTTTTCAGAGGAAGGCAGCTCACCGACAATAACAGAATTGGGTCTTGTTTCAGACCAGGGACTCCAAACAGGGTGGTAGCCACATCAAATGCTTCATTCAGTTACAGGGTGGTACAGCACATCAAATATTTCTGTATGATGTGAGTGGTAGCCCAGACTCTGCTTTACTCTTCCTTGGGCCATTTATCGCTCACCAAAGTGGTCTACCGGGCCAAGTAACTTAAACTAGGGATTCACCAATTCCATATTTAGTATTTGAATTGGTAACAATCCCTAGCAAATAGTGTTCCTTTCTGCTCGAGTTTACGATGCATTTTGTACCGATAAGTTATTTGTATTTCTTTTATCTCCGTAGAATGGATCCTAGATTATATTTTAAAGGTCACAAATAATTATGGATTGGGAGAAGAGTTTAACAGGTATGTCCTTCCTCTAGCACTCTCACAGTTGTAAATCATCCAAAGCTTTCCCAAAAGGAATATAACTTTGGCCCTGATCCCTAAACTGTCCACAATTGTTCGATAATATTCAAGGAAATGTGTTTATCCCTTTGGAATGTAGGAGTTCTGAGAGTAAATAGGGTAAATACTACATCAGGCTGTGAGGGTGCCCAGAAGATGCTGCCCAACTTAATACGCTTAATATTATAATCAAATGAATTACTGTGAATTTCTTGTCGTCTTGTCGTTCAGTACAAGGAATTTTCCTCACATTGCTCACGTAAAACTTTATTTTCTGCTGCTTGTTTTCCCTGCTATTCCAGTCTGAGTTGTAAGAAGTGCATCGTCGTGGGAAATGGTGGCATTCTGACCAACAAGTCTATGGGTGTGAGAATTGACGCGTACGATTTGATTGTCAGGTCAGTTAAGTTGCTTAAACTTTAGCTTCACTCCGTAATGTGTTTTTTAATAAAATTTTATCAGTGCACATCCCAAGGTCAGAGCGGAGCTTTGCAACCAATCTGATGGACCACAAGAACATTTGTAATGGCAATACGTAATTGCTATAACCGTAATAAACCTTATTCTCCTTGCCATGTTATTGTCACTACCAAATCTAATAATAATAATAATATGGAACATATTAATACATACAAAAAGTGATTAGATAACTTTACACATTCAATTACTTTCAACCAATTAACATGTTTTTGTACTCTTTAACTTCATAAGGTTGTACATGTAATATAGCCCAGCGTGTGTGATCATGGAACCCTGTGTTTATAGAACCCTGTGTGTATGGAACCCTGTGTGTATAGAACCCTGTGGTTATAGAACCTTGTGTGTATGGAACCCTGTGTTTATAAAACCCTGTAGTTATTATAGAACCCTGTATTTATGAAACCCTGTGATTATGGAACCCTGTAGTTATTATGATTTTATAGAACCCTGTGGTTCCTGCCAGTTGACCTGTGTGTGTTGCAGGTTGAACAATGCCCCAGTGAGAGGTTATGAGAAGGATGTGGGCAGCAGAACCACCATGCGTATCACCTACCCAGAGGGAGCCTTTCAAAACCCAGAACTCTACGAAACAGACTCCCTGTTTGTGCTGTCTGCGTTCAAATCTTCAGATTTCCAGTGGCTGCGCTCTATGATCTTCAAAAGGAGGATGGTGAGGCATTTTTTTTATGTCAAGGTTGGGAGCACGTGGTTCAATTGGAGCGACCTTTTACTTACGCAAGAGTCATGACACACCGCGTTGAAATGTTGGTTCCCTGGAAACAATGTAATACAATGTACCCACTAGCGTGACACAACATCGACCAGCTCGTGTGTGTGTGTGTGTGTTATATGAGTGGTTTTAAGGTGTTAGCAACCTCTTCATTTGTCATTATCTCTGGGAGACATGTTCATGCTACTTAAATACACTGTTCTCTTTTTGTGTCCCCCATAATTTTTCTCAGTATAACGTAGAGATGTTCTGGAAGTCTGTGGCGCAACACATCCCCAGGGAACCCGGTGACATGAGAATCCTGAACCCATATTTCATACAGGAAGCAGCCTTCAAGTTGATCGGCCTGCCTCGATACAACGAACAGGTAATGAGAGGGGTGAGAGACTGGAAAAGAAGTTCATTTCTAGTACAATAAAATATACGTACAAAATATATACAAAATGATTCCGGATTTTTAAGATCAGGGGTTTTTACATTGTTTACTTTCAGTCATTGATTATATATAGATGGAGAGAGGGGGGAGAGGGGGAGAGGGAGGGGGGAGGGTGGGGGGAGAGGGAGCGGAGGGGAGGGAGAGGGAGCGGCGAGGGGGGAGAGGGGGGGGAGAGTTGTCCCACCAGCAGAAGATCTGTTAAAGAGTCGGTCCCTGATTGTTGGCCCGTGTTGAGCCAACAAAGTTCCCCAAAAATGGTTTACTATTTCATACATGTGCCGACTTGTGCCCAATGTCACCAAAACAACTTTGAACTTGAAATGTTATGGAATGATAGCAATTCTACGTCTATATTATGCATATATATAAACCACATTACACATTCAGCCCAAAATATACATTTGAAAACAAGGCTTCTTTAATCATTTACGCGTTTTTACTTGCCGCCCTGTTTCACAGACAATTGTCCTCTTCTTTGTTCTCTAGAATATTCCGACGCTGGGGGCAGTTGCCATAACGATGGCGCTTCATAACTGTGATGAGGTAGACGTGGCCGGTTTTGGCTATGACATGGGAAAGCCCCACGCACCCCTTCACTACTATGAAAACACTAGGATGGCAGCCATGAATGAGGTACCAGTGACCATTGTGATGCAAATTTTTATTTCAGGTCCAGTTATATGTTTTCTTCCCGTTCTGTGTTTGCTCTATGGTAAATAAAGTACAGCGGACGTGATACCTGGCTCCCCGCATTTGGCTTCCCTGCACTACACCTTACTCTCCTCAGGTTTAGCCGTGTGAGAATTTGAGGACACAATTGCCCAACCAGGTGTCATTGTGTATTTTTCTTAGAAAGGTATAGACGTGTGAGAACCCGAAGACACAATTGCCCAACCAGGTGTCGAAATCTAACAAATGACAAAAAACAATAAAACAAGACAGAAGAAAACGTGACAGGACGGTGACAAATATCCCTAATTCTTCTACCTAGCAAATTCCATCTTCTCTATGACAGATTTCCCAGCTCTCTACTGGGAGGCCCTGAGCTCAGAGCTTTGCCCGGAAGGAGGAAGGTCGACTGGGACATAAACACTATAGATGCTGGCCTGTTTGGTCATTGGTCTCTATACACAGTAGTTTTGCTGCCCACAACAATAATCTGTTCCCATCAGGTCTTCTTTCGTGTTCATAATGTACCTCTGGCTTTTGCAGCCGCTGAGAATCTGGGATTAAAAGTAGAATGTACTTCAAAATGGACACAGCACAATTGAATCTGCTGGGGCCCTAAATAAAGACTGTGGGCCTTTTTGCCCGAATCTCTCGTAAAATACCAAACTTATAAAATACCAAACGTATATAATACCAAACGTATAAATACCGGTGGCTAGCTCTCATATCCCACTACTATAATTCTGCCTATTTTCATCTCTTATCTGATTCAATCTCACTAATCCCATTTTTTCTCTCCGGACCCCCCGCTGTTTCCTCTTTACAGTCGTCGACTCATAACATCTGTCAAGAGAAGGAGTTCCTGATTAAGCTGCTAAAGGAGGGTGTTATACGGGACTTGACCAATGGAATTCTTAGGTCAAAGTGCTTATGACAACGTTCAACCAATCCCAGATCCAGAGATATCGGAGAAACAAAGGAAGCATTGTTGCCTAGCTCTGAGTCATACCATCTTCAGAACAAAAGGCTGGTAACAGTTTCTGAATCTTTGTGATGACAGGAGAACACTAAAAACACCGAATCTGTACTTAACTACAGTGGAACAATCTAGAACACTCTAAACAGGGGCTACAAACTGTTGGCTACATGCCTTTTTTTTACTGAATTGAGATGTGCTAAAGGAGACGGATGATAATTTTCTGAATTATTGCAATTTGTGACAGCATTTGATATTACAGCTATGCCTGGCTAATGCATGGATGATATTACAGCCATAACTGGCTAATGCATTGATGATATTACAGCCATAACTGGCTAATGCATGGATGATATTACAGCTATAACTGGCTAATGCATGGATGATATTACAGCTATAACTGGCTAATGCATGGATGATATTACAGCTATAACTGGCTAATTCTAGGATGATATTACAGCCATAACTGGCTAATGCATGGATGATATTACAGCTATAACTGGCTAATGCATGGATGATATTACAGCTATAACTGGCTAATGCATGGATGATATTACAGCTATAACTGGCTAATGCATGGATGATATTACAGCTATAACTGGCTAATGCATGGATGATATTACAGCCATAACTGGCTAATGCATGGATGATATTACAGCCATAACTGGCTAATGCATGGATGATATTACAGCTATAACTGATCTAATGCATGGATGATATTACAGCTTGGCCTGACTCAGACATTCCTAGTTTAAATGTTAACGACAACCAGAAACTGTCCGTTTCATTTTCTTGACTATATAACCAGCAGGTTGGTATTAAATAAAGCACTGATTTGCATTGCGGCACAGCAATTTGAGGTTACTGTTCCTGAGCTAACTGAGGGTACTGTTGAAGCAACATAGCTTACTCTGATGATCTTTTGTCGCTTATGATGACTTTGGATGAAGAAATATATTTTGTTTTTAATTTAATCCAGTGATATTTGTTGACAACATGGTGATAGATATTATTAATATGGTAATTTTCTGTAAAAAAAAAAAAAAGGTACGGTGACTGCACGGCAATGTCACGCAACCCCAAATTTGCATACAACAGCAGAAGAATCTACCTCCAGCGTTCTGCCCATCACATCATAGTCCGGTCTCGTCTACCAGCTGAGATTTTGGACATATGTATTGTGACCAAACCTGCTCTTAAACTGTTAATTATTTTTGTATGTTTTTTTATCTCTTGTGATATCTACCTTTGTCTAATCAGAATCTGAAGTATTTTTATTGCCAAGTATGTATACGACAAACAAGGAATTTGTTCAGCCAACCCTGCCTTTTGTATGCTGTTAAAATAACATGGTTTCTCCAAATTCATTCATAGGACTCATGTTTCCATTCTTTCCTTTCTCTTTGTATGTTTTAAATTATTCAGGGACATGACTAGATTGTTCTCATTGTTACACTGGTGTTCATGCTGTCTTGGTCCCAAATGATTGTCCCATATAAGGAAATACAATAATATAAAGGTAAATAAAGAAATATATGAAAATGGAAATAAGTAAATAGAGAACAAATAGTGATTCATGCATTTCCAATAAACGTTAAACATATGTTTATGTATACACACATTAATTGATTCAAACACCCAGTTTGCTACATTTATAATTGCCATATTTTGGATGAATTATATTTGGGATGAATTACAATGTAGCATAATGTCCATTATATGTATACTGTATGTGCATAAATCAAACATGACTATTTATCAGTGTAAGTGCGTTGCGACTTTTATTTTGAAGGACGTTCTACTTGATACAGTTGAGTGACTGATGCAAAGGTATTTTAGAGAGCTTATTGTCGGGGGAATAAACGGCGTGGAAAATGCGTTTCGGGCGAAAAGTGGTGAGTAAAAAACGTCAGTATTTCAGACAATGTCCTGGTTTTCAGTGCATGTGTATGTGTTTTTTATTGACAATGTTCAACTACAATGTTTTGTAGCGAATGCATTTTAATGTGTAAATATGAGCTCATACCTGTGATGGTGCCTGTTAACAATATACTATATATTATAATGTATATAGCCTACTAGAGCGACTTTTAATGACAAAGGGAGAGGGTAAAGGGGGTCAGTGTGTTTGCATAACGATGGTAAAAGGTTTGAAGCGGTTTATTATTGGTGGACATATTATTCCCTATGCAGCAGTAACCCTCCAATCAGTAACTTATTTAGAATTACTGCATTCTATTAGTCTTTTGTTATCTGGAATAACTGTTTGCTTTAGATACAAAAGATGTGTACATAAACATTGCAGCTGTACGATTAAAGTAGATATGTCTTATAAAATAAATCTAATTACAACAGAACTAAAATATATGAGAATGTATACCTTCTATACGAATTTCAAATAAACAGTAAGCCTAGTCGTGGACAAAAATCCATCTTAATAGACGTTTTTGTACAGGATACAGGAGAATTCCTGATTTAGCATAATCTGTGTCAGCAAAACTGGCCCAGGATATTCCAAGGTGACGTTGGAAATTGAGATTTTCTTTGCCTCACCCCACCCTGTTTTCCCTTCACAAACCCAGCATATAAGGACAGAGGTTACCACCACTAAGACCACTTCTCAAACTGCCCCAGAGACTTTTGGTGGGTGAATCCACCTACCTGTTGTGTGCCTGGAGACAAGTGTGTTGCTGCTTCAGGAGATAGAAAGAGAGAGACAGCATCCAATAGGACCCTAGTTTACCTTATGTCGTTACATATCAATCAGGCAGTCTACCTTAGGTCGTTACATATCAATCAGGCAGCCTACCTTTAGGTCGTTACATATCAATCAAGCAGTCTACCTTATGTCGTTACATATCAATCAGGCAGTGTACCTTAGGTCGTTACCTATCAATCAGGCAGTCTACCTTATGTCGTTACATATCAATCAGGCAGTCTACCTTATGTCGTTACATATCAATCAGGCAGTCTACCTTAGGTTGTTACCTATCAATCAGGCAGTCTACCTTATGTCGTTACATATCAATCAGGCAGTCTACCTTAGGTCGTTACATATCAATCAGGCAGTCTACCTTATGTCGTTACATATCAATCAGGCAGTCTACCTTAGGTTGTTACCTATCAATCAGGCAGTCTACTTTAGGTTGTTACCTATCAATCAGGCAGTCTACCTTAGGTCGTTACATATCAATCAGGCAGTCTACCTTATGTCGTTACCTATCAATCAGGCAGTCTACCTTAGGTCGTTACAAATCAGTCAGGCAGTCTACCTTAGGTTGTTACCTATCAATCAGGCAGCCTACCTTAGGTCGTTACCTATCAATCAGGCAGTCTACCTTAGGTTGTTACCTATCAATCAGGCAGTCTACCTTAGGTTGTTACCTATCACTCAGGCAGTCTACCTTAGGTAGTTACATATCAATCAGGCAGTCTACCTTAGGTTGTTACCTATCACTCAGGCAGTCTACCTTAGGTTGTTACCTATCACTCAGGCAGTCTACCTTAGGTAGTTACCTATCAATCAGGCAGTCTACCTTATGTTGTTACCTATCAATCAGGCAGTCTACCTTATGTTGTTACCTATCAATCAGGCAGCCTACCTTAGGTCGTTACCTATCAATCAGGCAGTCTACCTTAGGTTGTTACCTATCAATCAGGCAGTCTACCTTAGGTTGTTACCTATCACTCAGGCAGTCTACCTTAGGTAGTTACATATCAATCAGGCAGTCTACCTTAGGTTGTTACCTATCACTCAGGCAGTCTACCTTAGGTTGTTACCTATCACTCAGGCAGTCTACCTTAGGTAGTTACCTATCAATCAGGCAGTCTACCTTATGTTGTTACCTATCAATCAGGCAGCCTACCTTAGGTCGTTACCTATCAATCAGGCAGTCTACCTCAGATGTTGTTGTGGTTGACATGTTTAACTGTTTGTTGTTATTTTGACCTCAGGTAAGGCTATGGACTGGCTGTAACAGTGAATGTGTTGCTGATGTAAGCTAGTCAGCACCACTAGTCAGTGATTCCTTGGGTGTTATTATTCTACAAGGTGAAAAATATTCAAACGAAACATCTGATATAAGCTTAGAGGGCACGGTTAAGAGTCTGTGTGTATTATTGACGAGTGTCAAAGCTGTGTATTAACTGCTAGAACAGACAGCTCATCACCTTCACATAGACATCTTTTAAATGTAGCTACAGTAAATGTATTCCTTACTTGAGAAACTGACATGCATCCTGTTGACATTAAACCTTTTTAGATTAGATAAGCTTCAACTTTATTGTCATTGAACAGATCAAGTGCAGTACAACGAAATGCAGTTTGCGTCCAACCAGAAGTGCAAAAATGGAATGCAGGACAGTGTGTCAATGTGCCAACGTCAAATGAGATTAAGGGCAATGTAAGATTGTGCAATTTACATGGATCAACAGTGTAAGAAACTGCAAATATGTGTAGGCTAACAAACGCGGAAAGCATCTGTGCAAGTGGCAAATGGGGAGTACAAACAGTAAGCATTGTGCAAATAAGAAGTAATGTGAAGAGGAAGCAGTGTGTTGGGCAAGGTAACCGTAGGGTGTCAGAGTTCAGCAGGTGTATAGTGAACAGTGCCACTTGCCCGATGGCGGGGGGGCAAACAATTTCTCACTTGGGTTTGAGGGGTCGCTGATAAGGCCATGCACTCTGCAGACATGGCTTGTGCTGGAGGTCTTTGATAGCGGGAGCTGGCCATCAGTGATGCGCTGGGCAGTTTTCACCACCCGCTGCAGGGACTTCCGGTCGGCCGGAGAGCAACCATTGTACAAAACTGTGGCACAGGTTAACATAACATTAGGTTTTAACCTGGTAACTATTGGTGACGGTCTGTCTGTGTCCTTTGTGACACCTTACCAGGCCGTATAAGGGCTTAGTTTGGAAAAAGAACTATGTTATGCAAAGCAGACATTTTTCTCCATTTTATATTTAGCAATGTCCTCTAGCGATGTTGAATTCACAATTGTGGACGTGACTTGTTGCCACTGGTGAAAGATGAGATGTATTCCCTTCGATTCGCATTTAGCCAAGTCATGCCACTACTTATAACACTGCTTGCTCAACCAGGAAGTTTTAACAGCACAGCGACCGTAATCAACATAATCTGAATTATAACGCTTCACTCCAGACAGCATTGAGCCCCTTTCGTGCCTCTTTTCGGCATTGTCGTAATGTCACGATCAACACTCAAACACTTAGTATTGTGAAAGAAGTACCTGTTATGCATTTTAAATGATTCTCACAAGTAAAGGTGTTAAATTTCATAGACATGACCACAGTGTTTCAGCTGGACTTTGATACCTTGAAATCCAGTGTTGAATCCAACAGTTTAGTCTCCTAAATGTCCATCCACATTTGCCAGTGCTCTAAGGGGGTTTACACAGAAACGATAACATAAGCGTTAAAAATAAAGATTTTCCAAATGTAACAATCTCCCTGATTCTCGTTATGTTGTACATTTTTGAGTGCCAACTTGATTTGACCAGATTATGCAGAAAATGGCTTGGATAAAAAAACTATGTTTGGATAAAAGTAGGTGGCCAAGGCATTTGGTGATAGCTCCACTGTTGTTAACCCTGTTCATAGAACATTCTTCTGGGAGACTTGACAAGTCTTGACAGGAGATTTTGAGATCTGTATCGTCTGCTGGATAAAGCGGAAGTTCATGTGCATCATGTAGCAAGACAGTGATCTCAAGGTTTGAATTTTTCACCCTCGAAGATTTCAGTTTGTTTTTCAGTTGTCCCCATTATTGGTCACATTAAAGGTGGAAAAGGTTCTGACATGATTTATCTTTCATTTTTTTGTATCACAAAAAGGGGTGTGTAGTCTTTTTATATCCACTGTATGTCAAAAACTGCATTCATTATCGCAACTTGCATCCAAGTATCATGCATATTAATGTTTTCGTAAAGCTGACTGGTGAAATATATTTTTTTTAGCAACTGATAAAAAAAAATGGCTGTTAGTTTGAATCTATAAATCGTGACAGCTATCCTGACTGAGTCGATTGCAAACTTTTGGTCAATAATGTGTAACAAACCCTGATGCAGAGCTTGATGTCTCAAGTGAACAGTGTTTATGAGGCGTAAAACTCGATGATGAATAAGAAGATCTTGAGGGCTTTATTTCAAATGTAAGATGTAGCTAGCTTCTGCACCGTGGTGCTGAGAATAGTATATGCTATGTAATAAACGTTGTGGCTGAAGCAGGTGATGTTGAATTACGTACTGTTTCGTATTTGATAAGCTTGTATGCCAGTATTGGGATACTACCGTGTCCTAAAATTGCATCTCAACATTAGACTATTTTGTTGCGCTTTAACAGCTAAGGTTGAATATTTAGCTAGACACCGTTAAGGATTGTGTTTAATTGACTAACGTTTTTAATGAAAAGTTAGCTTCCAAAAAATAGCATCTACGATCTGTGTGGCTTTTAATAGCTTAAACTGTTTATAAACCCATGTTAGTAGTATTTTACTCTAATAAAAATTGAGCTCGCCAGACTGAAGATTACTTTTATACTGCCAAAACTAATTCAATTCATAGCACAACAATATACATATTTCTTTTATCAGTAAACAGACATTTTCTTCAAGTGAAAATACTAGACGGTCCCCCAAACACACATATTTTACCGCACGCTTGGTTTTAAACCTATTTTACCCTCAAAAAGCATGCGCTGGTGCATTCTTCCAAAATCCACCCTAAATAGTAGATTATCCGAGCACTTACTATGTTCAACGTACTATGGTTTGGGACATACTCATCTGCAATACTCTACAGAATGCATGGTATTCCATTATAAATATACCCATGTGACACCCATCCCCGCTCTCCCCTACAGTAGTGCGCCCGACTTTTGAGCACAGCTTCCCCCGCATCCGCTGGCGAGAGGAAACGCATTCTGAATCACGGGTTATTAATAGATCTGCTTCAGCAGTACTGTGTGTGTACTTCCGCTAAGGTCCTCTGTCTAACCTCGATGTGAAACCTCTTTTCGGGACACACATTGTCCATGTAAAGGTAATGGTTGAGACATTGCATTCAGTCTATGTCTGTCTGGCTGGCGTTTTTACTGCACGGTGCTTTATTTACGGGCAGGAGGAATGATGCATTGCCGTTGTGACGTGGCAATATCCACCACCATCCGGACCAGCTCGTCGTAACGCTGTCGACTTCAGAATAAAAGCAGGTGAAACAGAGTTAGACCATCGATGTCAAGATGATTTGTCATTCATAACATTTGTCTTTGTGCTCTCTCTACTCACTTCTGTTATAACCTGATTTTTTTTAAATGCATTGGAATGAATTGTGTTGAATATCTTACAATAATCTAATGCCTGGTGATAATCAAAGTCCCCTTCTTCAGCAGTATTGAGGATGCCATGTACAGTAGGAGGGGATGAGAGTCAGAAACCCCCGTCAGCTGCTCCTGGTCCTCTGTACCTTACTGGTGCTATGCTTTCTTTACCACTCTATTTGGAGACTCCATCTCTGGGGACTGGGACACAAACCGCGTACGTACTTAATAACACAAACCTATGTCCTATGTAACACAATACCAGCCTGGTTTTAGAGGGAATTATATTAACCACGGTTCAAACCTTCACCTCCAAGCATGGAGATTCCATGTAAGGTCGACAAAAGGTCAAAGCAGAGGCGACACAATTTTTCCACCCACATATTTCTAGATGTTTCGTTTGTACTTGAGTTTTATGCAGCTGACGCAGCTTTGTCACTACATCCCCTATGTGAATGACAAACACGTGTGCAGTCATCCGTCTTCTCTATGAGTTCCCTGAATTGAATCAATAACAATATGTATCACTATTGTTTTTGTTTAATGACCTTTTTTATTCAAGTACTGGCAATTTCTGCTGTCGTTTTTTGCAGTCATCGACTGTCGCAACATTAACTCTGAAACCTGAAACTGGTTTCATAAAAGCACGTTTATCTGGTACCATGACCGCTGGTTGGTTGTTGCACAGTCATCGTCAGATGCTTTTTGGGTAACTGTCATAGATGTTGAATTGCAGCATAATGTGAAATTGTTAGTTACCAACAGGGGCGCTAAAACACTTAGTCAGCATATTCAGAACCTTGTACAGTACCCTCAAATTCTGGGACTTTGAAGAATTTATTTTGGCTCCGTAATCTAAACTGCAAGTCTGACGATTGCAACAATGTAAAAGTGTAGCCTAGCCTTTCTTCTAGTTACAAGGAACTACACTTTATATTCATAGTTACAATATTTCAAGGCACAAATGTTTTGAGGCAGATCAAGATGGTGTCCAAACTATTTATGGGATGTATCTTATTGCATATCGTTTTGCAATAAATGACCTCCTGAAGTCTGACTTATAAACCCAAATAGACACTGGATATTTTCCCTGGTGATGCTCTGCTAGCCGTGCACTGCAGCCATCATCAGTCTTTTTGGGCTCAGCTGTGGTTAATTGTGGAGCACCCGACCCCTGGCGAGGTCGTCGTTGGGCCGACTTCCTCCGGCCAATCACTGAACGGCCACAATCTAGATAAAGGCAATATTTCACAAACTCCAGAGAAGCGCTGTTGCTTTTATTTTGATTTTCAATGCAATTAGGGAAGTTAAACACTGTTTGGTGTCAAGGATTGGACAACTAGGTTCAGTTGGATTCAACTTCCTTTAAACTGTTTTGTTTGCTGTTTTTTTAAAGACTGTTGCAGCATATTTCCCTATTGATGTGTTGAGGCAGTTTTTGATCAACTCGGTCAAAACTCCTCTCTGTTCTGGTTCCACCAATACTTGCTTCAATTCCAAAAACTTCTGAAATGTCTAATGTAAGCTTTTATTTTGTTGTTATTTAATGTATTTTTTGATGGTCTTTCAGCACCTTCCTACATAGCTAAGTCATTAGAATGATTAGTTATTATTACTTATTACTGAGTCAAGTTGTTGATTTGCACTGGATGAGAAATTACTCAAATGTGTGATATATGTGATAGAAAACAGACTAATTAGATAACTAGAGATACGTAGGATCTATCTAACTCTTTCGCTATTAGACAATTTTAAATATTGCCTGAAAGTGTTTTACATTGAGGTTGGTCAGTCACCCCGAGACACTCTTTCTTTCCTTTAAACAACACATTTAAGAGATGAGCTGCTTTACCAGAACGTGGTAAACAGTCTGATGTGTTTGACAGGGGCTAGATCAAAAGCCTGCACACCCAGTAGGCTTTGGCACAGTCGCCTTCCAGGTATTTTACCATATGGGTGGACAAGCGACATCACTGGTGGCTCCACAGTACGATGACTAGGTCTTCTTTTTCATGGTTCTTGCATTGGTCAGGACACATAGCCCATATGGCCATGGTGCTGTTGTGTTTTGCGAGATGAATCTGCTGGGACATGTCATTTTTCTCCCAGGTAGTGGCGTTGCCCCTGGAAACAATGCTCCTCTAAGACAGTTGTGTGTAGTAGGCGGTGTGTGCCGGCCCATGACTCACTGGTGTGCAGTCCTGAATGTCCTGTGATTTGATAACCAAACCCAACCACGAGCCCTTTAGCTGTGTATACATGAATTAGGGACCCTGTTAATCACTCCATTGGTTTCTCCACACCGGTTTCTGTGGAGTTCCTTTACGTATGCAATTAGTTTATTTTCATTTTCGGCATGTTGCTTTTATCTCGTGATCTGCAGTATGGTTCTGTGTTACCAGCGACACTTCATGAAAATGGCAGGTTGATCCACTCCGCGGGTTCTGACCCAGTTAGGCCGACAGTGACTGATGGTGTAAGTGCTTAGTAGCTGTAGGATGAGATGGATGTAGTTCTGTGAGAGTGGGTGCTTGGTCGTGTTCGAGGAAAGGATGGAGGGTAGCGTGGCTTGTTGTTTATGACTAAAACTATCTTCACATAATACCTCCCAAACTCATCAGATCCTCATTTATCCCGCCAGAGCACTTAACTCTCTCTCCGTTAATCTGTTAAATACAAGCATCACCTGTAATCACTTCAGTTTTAACATGGCAATTTTCGGTGAAATACTTCAGTTTTTTGCCTGCTATTGTGAACGACGGGAGCTGTGTTTACGGCCAGGTTATTTTGACCACAGTGAATTAGTTAAACCATGCCACGTCATTTGTCCGGACACAATTTGGTTAGCAGTGCTGCTACAGCTGCCAGCCATACCGTTTAGAAGAGCGGATAAAATTTCCCTGTGTCTGTCCTTTTTTTGTTCCGCTCTTACGCACACACGAAGTCAAGTCTAAAGGTCAGAGAGGAAACTGCCTTCACCAGTGTCAAGGACAACCGGTGACCTCTGACATGACGGACATGAGATAATGATTGCAGACAGACGTTGTTTTCACGGAGATTAAAATGTGCCCATGTACTGTAGGAATAGCTGCTTGTTCATGACCCATGACGTTTGCCGTGACCCCAGGCTGCCGTAATTGTTTCAACAAATGTCCTTCTCCCCTCACTGCCTTCCACTTCTGAGGTTGTAGTTGCTCTTTTCGGCTTCCCGATTGTTCTCACCGCAGATAATCTAGAACCTCTGTGCAAATAATCTCAAACGAAACAAGCCGTCGATGATTGATGCACTTATTCTTGATTTTGAAGTGTTTTTTCGCTCCTTGTTTTTCCGTCATTAACACAGTGCCTTATCTCTCTTTATATCTACCGCCTCTATCTCTCATCTCTCTGTCTCTATTTAGTGTTTGACAAACAGGGATTCTTGCTGAACCTGGAGGGTAATCTGTGAGTATCCCCATAATCCATTCTATAATAAAGTGTGTTGTGCTTTTACCCCCGTGTACCCAAGCTCTGTGTTTTGGCTACACGACGTTCATCAACATGTTTCCTGTAGCATCAGATGCTACGACTATGCTACTGCTTTGTCTCATTGTAAATAAAGTAATTTCCCTGTTGCCTATTTCTCTGTCAGCTGCAGCGCGTGCATATTCATAATTCAATCCATTGGTTTACTGCACATATCAGCAGGGCTGTGTTTTGAATCCTTCTAAGGATCCTGTGAGTATATTGTTGTATACATGTCGACAGAACTAAGTGGAAGAGATATCAATTCTACTGATTACAATACCTAGCATTCCCTCAGTCAGCTAGTTCCTCTGTCTAGACGTCCACAGGCGTATGTTTATTGTACTAGACCAATGAGCCGAGCGCGTTATTAACGACGAGGCTAACGTTACTGGTCTCAATGTGGACGGGTATCAGAATGTAAGCCGGAGCCGCTTCCCTAATGGCACTCCGCTCCCTTCGTGGTGCACTACTTTAGATCTGCGTGGGGTTATTTGGGACTCAGCGTGAGGTCGATCCGTTTTTTTTTTTTTCAGAGTCACTGGGGTCTTTAACAATGACCAGGCCCAGCTGGACTGAACCATTTGACATCTTCAAATGCATTGAGCCAAGTAACATAAGTCCTAATACGTTTAGAGGGCCAATTTAGCTCGCTGCAAACTAAGGGGTAATTGAATATCCTGCTGGGCTTCCTCAATGACGATGACCCGGTTGGACGAGGTACACTGAGTAGGCATTAGGGTGCTATTTGTCATTCAGATTAATGATATGTGAAGGACTCGTTCCACCTGTAGACACACACACACACACACACACACACAAACACACACGCACAGTCTAAATACATATTCACAGGAATCTGTTTAAAAGGTGTAATTTGTGTTTCGCTGATTCAATGGATTGGGGTGAGGGTTGATGTGAAAATCAACACAGTCCTAGAGAAATCTTCCTCTCTGTTATTCGGTCGAAGGCTTGTTACTGAGTTCTCACCAATTAACCCTGTTAATATTAACTTAAATCTACTACAGCTGTTCCCGTCAGAACGGTTTCCGGATCTATGAAACTCCGCTCTATAAGAGGGGGTGCTTTAAACCTGAATGCTGTGTAGTGAGATCTGTGTACGTGCTGTTGTACGTGTGAATTATTTTGACTTGCAGTACGGTTTAGGCAGCTTTTCTTGCACATAATATATTTTACTTCTGTGACTTTATTGCTGACCTCTACTGACCTCTCTGTCTGGTTTTACAGGCCTTTGGAGCTGATGTACAAGTATGGCAATCTCAGCAAGGGAGTCTGCAAGCCCGGCTACGCTGCTGCAAAGATGTCCGCCATCTATCCAAAGTAAGCCAAACCTTTTTGTGTTCTGCTATTCAGTTTGGCCTTATAATTATAATACATGTTACTCATATTGGGTGGAAGTGTGTTTATTCTACCAGTTAATATGAGGGCAGCACTTATTTGACGAGGACGGCACTCATTCATACATTTCCCTTTCACTCTCTCTGACCACAGCCTTCTTTCTCAAGACTGTTTCTAACACACAGTCATACTGTGTTATACTGTTTGTCACTGAGATTTGGCACGATCACAATAAACCCACAGGTTATTACTAGTGCGGTCTAAGTTTCTAAGCCCCAGAGTCACTTTCTCAGGTCCAGAATAAACGAATAAACCCCTTGTCTCCATCCCTCCCCAGCCAGAGCAAGACAACAATAGGGACTGATTGGTGTCCTGGTCTGAAACAGGTCTGAAACGGGTCCGCTCCTTAGATAGCTCGAATGCCTTCGGTCAAAGCACCCTTAATGGCCCCAGTGAAGATGTTGACCTTGGTGCGGGCTCTGTATCTTTTCACCACCTTCTAGAAGACGGTCTAACGAGAGGTATCTCTGCGATGCGCGTTGAGAAACCCCACCAGAAATCAAGGACAGACTCATTGAGGCTGGACCCTCTGACTGGTGCAAGGTTGTCGATATTTCCCCAGCCATAGTACTTTAGAAGCACATGTTCATATTGTATGCATTACAAATGCCAAATCATTCTGATTCCCACAGCGTTGTCTGTTATAACACATATCGGATCTCTGAATATGTTTCCGTTGTCATAAACATGTTTTGGTTGTTTGTGGTTTTGGTCTTTTCTAACAGGACAACGTCATTCTCTATGAACTATGCCTGATGTAATGTCCTCCGCGTGCAATTAACTGTCACGGTGTTGTGCTGTTGAACCGTCCTCTACGGAAGACTCTGGTCACTTTTCCCGTTTGTATCCCGGTCTGCGCAGGCGTTAATCTTTTTTACACGGGCATGTCGTTTACATACTTACACGGTGTCGTCACGGCCGCTCGTCCTGCCATGTGGAAATATTCCACGGTTGAGTTCAGACTGGTTCAATTATTCGTACGTCTTCGATATACGTCACCATCACAGCCCTGCATCTGTGCGTGTTGTTTTCTTAGGCCCCCAGGGGGCCTCATCACGTCTCAATGAGAGTCGGTACCCATTCCTACTGCAGATAGACATATCATTTTTTGCCTGTTGTGCTTTTTTCCACCAGTGCGTGAGAGTCGATGGCTCTGTCAGATGCTGACAGGAGGAAGTCATCGTAGATGACTCCGCTTTTTATTATTCAGAATAGGGTTCTGAGGAATATGGGATCCATGTCGTGTTTAGTAGCATTTTTTAAACAATAGAAACGTTTTAATCAATGGCAGGTAGGGACTGTACTTCTCTTATGAGTCCCATGGAGCTCAGGTGGTAGAGCCTGGCACATGGGACACCAAGGTTGTGAGTTCGATTCCCCAACACCTTTTATCTGCTTCTGCCGCCCATCTCAGCTGCCTGCCATCCATAAGATGAGTACAAGTCAGAGCTGACCCGTGTTTATTGTGTCTGACAATTTCAGGTAAAAAGAAGATTTCATATAGTCCCATATAGTCTCATATAGTTTCATATAATCCCATATAGTCCCATATAGTCCCATATAGTCCCATATAGTCTCATATAGTCCCATATAGTCTCATATTGTCCCATATACTCTCATATAGTCCCATATAGTCTCATATTGTCCCATATAGTTCCATATATTCTCATATCGTCTCATAAAGTTTCGTATAGTCTCATATAAGCCCCATATAGTCTCATATAGACTCATATAAGTCCCATATAGTCTCATATAGCCCCATATAGTCGCATATTGTCCCATATAGTCCCATATAGTTCCATATATTCTCATATCGTCTCATAAAGTTTCGTATAGTCTCATATAAGCCCCATATAGTCTCATATAAGCCCCATATAGTCTCATATAGTCTCATATAAGCCCCATATAGCCCCATATAGTCTCATATAGTATTATATAGTCTCTTATAGTCTCATATAAGCCCCATATAGTCTCATATAGTCTCATATAGTCCCATATAGTCTCATATAAGCCCCATATAGTCTCATATAGTCTCATATAGTCTCATATAAGCCCCATATAGTCTCATATAGTCTAATATAAGCCCCATATAGTCTCATATAGTCCCATATAGTGTCATATAGTCTCATATCGTCTCATATAGTCTCATATAGACGATGAGACCAAACTGAAATGGAGTCTTCATTAAGGCTGCTTAGCACAGCACAGCGATTGTTAACTGCCATGCTGCATTCCAACATTCACTGATTAGCTGTCTGTTAGTTCCCGCCAGACCACAGATAATTAGCTGTTTATTATGGTATTTTACACATGAAACGAAACAGGCAGCCGCCAAGACTGGAGGGGCTGTCCGGGTTAGAGTAACATTTTCTCCGTTCTGGATGAAGCTTGAAAGTTCTCCATCATTGCATTTCTGGGTGAGTTCTTTCACCTGCAGGTGTGTCTTATTCCAGGGTAGTTAGAATGTGTTGCTATGATTACAGTAGTATTTATCATGTGTGTTGTTCTGGGAGACCAGAGACAGCACGTTGTTCTTTGCGGAACTGAAACGCTGCATGTTTTCTAGTCGGCCTATAGACATTGTTAAATGGATTATATCATGTTTCAGTGTTTTTAAAGGTTTAATCATCATTTGTTTAGGCTAATTCCTAATATATTATGCCTAATTGTTTATTTATTCGGGCTAATTGTTCATTTGTTCTGATTAATTCCTTATTTGTTATGGCTAATTCCCAATAGACTGTATGTTGACTCCCGAACATCATCTTTATGAGCGTATTACAAATGTAATTCCTAAACCCTGGTCAATAATATAGAGTGCGAATTGTCACAGTCATGCTGGAACAGGAAACATCCTTCACTAAACCGTTGGCACAAACATGTTATCTAAAATGTCTCTGTATCCTGTAGCATTGAGATGACCGAATGAGATGTTTTGGCTACTGGTCCCCGAACGATGAAGTACTGAGAAGAGGTCTCTGTCCCAACTATGAATATTTTGACACTTGGGTGAATTTAGTAATTTTTCTGGCAGTGAATTAAAGGTCATGTTGAGGCTGGTGGCTCTGATGTGCGTACTCGCACGAAAAAAAAACGGTTTATTTTCTACGTTTACCCCGATACCGTTTAAAGGTAATTTTAAGTCAGAACTCAGTGGTTGACATCGTCAGGGAGACATACTTGAAGGTAGTCGGGTATGCACGCGCACACACACACACACACACACAGACAGAGACACAGACACATACACACAGACACACACACACAGAGAGACACAGACACACACACACACACACAGACAGAGACACACACACACACAGACAGAGACACAGACACACACACACAGACACACACACACACACACACACACACACACACAGAGAGACACAGACACACACACACACACACAGACAGAGACACACACACACACACACACACACAGACAGAGACACAGACACACACACACAGACACACACACACACACACACAGAGAGACACAGACACACACACACACACAGACAGAGACACACACACACACAGAGCATAAATGCTTGGGGTATTTGCCCGGATGTGTTCTGCCCGTTGGGTGTAAACTGTTGACTAAATAACGACGTGATACAACACTCTCCATCCCAACCTGTTCCCCTGCATCAGGTGTCATCTGCATGACGGCCAACCAATGAAAATCAAGGCTCTATAACCGTTTTTCCAATCCAATCGTTTTGTGTGTTCTCAAGATGATGTCGATAATAATTCACACACAGATTTGTAGATAGAGGGAAAAGGAGCGAGACCCTGCCTGGAGGAAGCCCAGGGCCCTCGTCTGGAGCCAGGCCCAGACGGCGGGCTCGAAAGCGAGCGTCTGGTGGCCGGGTTTGCCACGGAGCCCGGCCGGGCACAGCCCGAACGAGATACGTGGCATCTCTCTCCTCTCCATCCTGTGGGCCCACCACTCACAGGAACAACCGCAGGGGTCGGGTGCGCTGTCATATGGGTGACAGTGAAGGTGGGGGGTCTCGACGGATCAGACCCGGGCGGCAGAAGCTTGCTTTGGGGACGTGGAACGTCACCTCACTGGGGGGGAAGGAGCCAGAACTTGTGCGTGAGGTGGAGCGATACCAGTTGGATCTGGTGGGACTTACCTCTACGCACAACCGTGGCTCTGGAACCTTACCCCTGGATAGGGGTTGGACTCTGTTCTTCTCTGGAGTTGCCCAGGGTGAGAGGCGGCGGGCTGGTGTGGGGATACTCACGAGCCCACGTCTGAGCACGGCGGTGTTGGAGTTTACCCCGGTGGATGAGAGGTTTGCCTCCCTACGCCTAAGGGTGGTGGGGGGGAAAACTCTGACTGTTGTTTGTGCTTATGCACCAAACAGCAGTTCGGAGTATTCAGCCTTCTTGGAGACCCTGAAGGGAGTCCTATATAGGGCTCCAGTAGGGGACTCCATCATTCTGCTGGGAGACTTCAACGCACATGTGGGCAAAGATGGAGACACCTGGAGAGGCGTGATTGGGAGGAACGGCCTCCCTGATCTAAACCCGAGCGGTCGTTTGTTATTGGACTTCTGTGCTAGTCATGGATTGTCTATAACAAACACCATGTTCGAACATAAGGAGGCGCATAAGTGTACATGGTACCAGAGCACCCTAGGCCGAAGGTCAATGATCGATTTTGTGATCGTATCGGCTGATCTAAGGCCGCATGTTTTGGACACTCGGGTGAAGAGAGGGGCAGAGCTGTCAACTGATCACCATCTGGTAGTGAGTTGGATCAGAGGGTGGGGAAAGACTTTGGACAGACCAGGTAAGCCCAAACGGGTGGTGCGGGTGAACTGGGAACGTCTGGAGGAGGCCCCTGTCCGAAAGATCTTCAACTCACACCTCCGGCGGAGCTTTTCAGGCATCCCTGTGGAGGTTGGGGGCATTGAACCTGAGTGGGCAATGTTCAAAGCTTCTATTGCTGAAGCTGCGGCGGTGAGCTGTGGTCTCAAGGTCCTAGGTGCCTCAAGGGGTGGTAACCCTAGAACACCGTGGTGGACCACGGTGGTCAGGGAAGCTGTCCGACTGAAGAAGGAGGCCTTCAGGGATATGCTAGCCCTGGGGACTCCGGAGGCAGTTGCAGGGTACCGACAGGCCCGAAGGGCTGCAGCCGCTGCCGTGTCAGAGGCAAAGCAGCGGGTGTGGGAGAAGTTTGGAGAAGCTATGGAGAAGGACTTTCGGTCGGCACCAAAATGCTTCTGGAAAACCGTTCGGCACCTCAGAAGGGGAAAACGGGAACCATCCAAGCTGTGTACAGTAAGGATGGGACACTGTTGACCTCAACTGATGATGTGATCGGGCGCTGGAAAGAGCATTTTGAGGAGCTCCTGAATCCGACCTACACGCCCTCTAGTACAGAGGCAGAGCTGGAGGCTGATGGAGGGTCATCGTCAGTTTCCCTGGGGGAAGTCGCTGAGGTAGTCAAACAACTCCACAGTGGCAAAGCCCCAGGGACTGATGAGATTCGTCCAGAAATGCTAAAAGCTTTGGGTGGGGAAGGGCTGTCTTGGTTGACACGCCTCTTCAACATTGCATGGAAGTCTGGGACAGTGCCAGAGGAGTGGCAGACCGGGGTGGTGGTTCCCCTCTTTAAAAGGGGGACCAGAGAGTGTGTGCCAATTACAGAGGTATCACACTCCTCAGCCTCCCTGGTAAAGTGTACTCCAAAGTGCTGGAAAGGAGGGTTCGGCCAATAGTCGAACCTCAGATTGAAGAGGAACAATGCGGTTTTCGTCCTGGCCGGGGAACCACGGACCAGCTCTTTACTCTCGCAAGGATCCTGGAGGGGGCCTGGGAGTATGCCCATCCAGTCTACATGTGTTTTGTGGATCTGGAGAAGGCGTATGACCGGGTACCCCGGGATCTTTTGTGGGAGGTGCTGCGGGAGTATGGGGTGAGGGGGTCTCTTCTCAGGGCCATCCAATCTCTGTACGCTCAAAGCATGAGCTGTGTCCGTGTCCTCGGCAGTAAGTCGGATTCGTTCCCGGTGGGGGTTGGCCTCCGCCAGGGCTGCGCTTTGTCACCAATCCTGTTTGTAATATTCATGGACAGGATATCAAGGCGTAGTCATGGGGGAGGGGTTCCCGTTCGGTGGGCTGATGGTCACATCACTGCTTTTTGCGGATGATGTGGTCCTGATGGCCTCATCGGTCGGTGACCTTCAGCACTCACTGGATCGGTTCGCAGCCGAGTGTGAAGCGGCTGGGATGAGGGTTAGCACCTCTAAATCTGAGGCCATGACTCTCAGCAGGAAACCGGTGGAGTGCCTACTCCGGGTAGGGAATGAGTCCTTACTCCAAGTGAAGGAGTTCAAGTACCTCGGGGTCCTGTTCGCGAGTGAGGGAACAATGGAGCGGGAGTTTGGTCGGAGGATCGGAGCAGCGGGGGCGGTGTTGCATTCGCTTCACCGCACCGTTGTGATGAAAAGAGAGCTGAGCCGAAAGGCAAAGCTCTCGATCTACCGGTCAATCTTTGTTCCTACCCTCACCTATGGTCATGAAAGCTGGGTCATGACCGAAAGAACGAGATCGCGGGTACAAGCGGCCGAAATGGGTTTTCTCAGAAAGGTGGCTGGCCTCTCCCTTAGGGATAGGGTGAGAAGCTCAGTCATCCGAGAGGAACTCGGAGTAGAGCCGCTGCTCCTTTGCATAGAAAGGAGCCAGTTGAGGTGGTTCGGGCATCTTGTAAGAATGCCACCTGGGCGCCTCCCTAGAGAGGTGTTCCAGGCACGTCCAGCTGGGAGGAGACCTCGGGGAAGACCCAGGACTAGGTGGAGAGATTATATCTCCACACTGGCCTGGGAACGCCTCGGGATTCCCCAGTCAGAGCTGGCTAATGTTGCCCGGGAAAGGGAAGTTTGGGGTCCCCTGCTAGAGCTGCTACCCCCGCGACCCGACCCCGGATAAGCGGTTGAAGATGAGATGAGATGAGAGACACAGATTTGTCATTTTCCTACTTTAAATTGGATCCTACAATACAGCCAACAGATGTATTTTTGAACACCTGTGATACTAGTAAGGTTAATTTATAAAACAAAGTACTGCAATAATGCTATGTGTGCCCTTGTAGTCAATGCCTAAACAACTGGAGATTCCCATTAAAGCATAATCCCTGGTAGTGTGTTTCCCTACGTTATGTCAGTAAGCCCATTCAATCCTGTCACTGGCCTCTAGTTGCTGAAAGCTTACAGTCCATAGATTACATAACAACCAACCTGCTAATCCTGTAGAGCAGCTCTCAATATTCAGGGCGTCTTTGGACGTATCTTCACATTGGCGTCTGTCTGTCCTGGTGGCGTCTGGGGCTATTTATGGCCACCTTATTATTTATTATTATTATTACTTTTTGCTTGTGCTGCTCTCACCTGTCAACTTGGTCGCCTGTCTCCATTTATCTGCAGGTTCAGTAAACCGGCTCTCATGTTCCTCGATGTGAATTATAGACGCTTCTCCAAGATCGGCAACTTGTTCCCGCCGTTCGGAACCAGAATGCAAGGTATGGACCTCCATTTGCCGTATTCGTTTTTTGTTCTCCGACGCCGTTTGTACACGAGATGGTTCTGGAAGCCGAGCTACAGGTTGTGGATGATATCCGTATTTCGATCGGGGAGAGAACACCTTGTGGTCCAAACGCTGGCCTCGTAACGCTGGTACATGGCTGGTCCTCATCAGTGGGGATCGGGCTGGCGATAAGGTGTCTACCGAGGCTGGCTTTCCCAAGCATACTAAACCAATGGTTTACTCCAATGACAAGACGCAAATGCCTCTGGCGCACACATCTGAGCCAGCAAACGCCGCTGTTTAAAACTGTTTGGGGTCACGTAGAAATGTCCTTGTTTTCGAAAGATAATAAAGCCATTTGTCTGTTTAAATAACATCGAATCGTTTCGAAATACGACATAGTGTTGTAAGTGTTGGTAATGCTTGTCGCTGAAAACAGCGGATTTTTTATGGAATACCTACATGGGCGTACAGCGTCCCATTATCAGTAACTATTCCTTCCATTTTTCTTTTTCACATCTCACTCCCAGCTCTCTTCTTCCCATCTCTCTTTCTTTAATTTCTCTTTTTCACATCTCTCTCTCTCTCTCTCTCTCTCTCTCTCTCTCTCTCTCTCTCTCTCTCTCATATTTCTTCTTCCCATCTCTCTTCCTTCCATTTCTTTTTTTCACATCTCTCCAGTCTCTCTTTTTCCCATTTCTCCCCTGTTGTGTTGTTTCGTTCATCCAATCAATCCAGCATTAGTTACAGGTAAGGAATTCAAACTGTGACGGTCTCTCTCTGTGGGGTGATACTGTTTCTTAGGGGTCTTTTGGCAACACTAACATTTGTTCAAGGGTAATCAACCATTTTAAATTGTAATTTGGGGGGACACAATAAAGTGTAATTTATTTAAAATCCTTTGTTATAAGTAAGGACTGTGCAGTAAACTGTTTTACATTGGATTAATTTCCATTTATTTCGCATTGGATGTTGATAATATCACATTGTGCTACTTGAATGTTATCTTTGGGTCACGTTAAGATCTCTTGCGCCGGAGTCTTCGACTTCTACGTGTCTAATGGCAATTTAATGCTCTGGCAATCTGGTTGAATGTAAATAATCACAATGTGCACGCAACCACCAGGCACTACGCTTTCATCTTGTGACAAATGGTCCTGCAATTTTAAGCTCCCAATCGTTCTCCTAATTACAGTTAGTTTAATCCTGATCACCTGAATTATAGGGCAAATGTTTTTACCCTTGCAAATTGCACCGAAAACATCCTGATTGAAGTTTCTCCGGGAGGTTTTTCTTCCTATAATAACTGGCTAGGTAAATAACCAGTTGTGGAGTGTTGTGTGGAAATGACCAAGGAATATTGGGACTGTGTTGTGGTTCTTCAGCGGTACCTGAACAATCAACTGGAGTATTTTGTATAGGCTGGGTATCTCATTTTAACTACTACTACTGCTACTACTACTAGTAGTACTACTGCTACTACTAGTGCTAGAGTAAATGTTATATTAAATTGGTAGACATGGGCCTCCTGCAGTAATGATTACACAGCAGTATTCCATTGGTATCCTTGTTAATTAAAAACCTGTTTTCTCACATCAAAATGCATACAACTTATGTGACAACAAGGTGACCCCAAACCATTGAGTTATATATATATATATTATATATTTTATTATATTGATGTATTTTTGGTTGT
Source organism: Dallia pectoralis (assembly GCA_029465975.1). NCBI lineage: Eukaryota > Metazoa > Chordata > Actinopteri > Esociformes > Umbridae > Dallia > Dallia pectoralis. Next base: position 3,581,965 of record CM055761.1, on the reverse strand, counting down.
TTTAGATAAAGCTCATTACCTCTGTTGTTTTCTATAGCTTTTTGTTGCAGTCTTTTTTATGGGGCTTCATTTTTGTTTGTCATTCCGAAGAAGTGTGTATGGTGTATGCGTCCCAAATTGTTCCCTATACCTGTTCGTTTCAGTTCTGGTCTTGGGAAGACCAATGCACATTTAGTTATAATCCTCATTGCCTTTTTATAGTGCACTACAGTAACCTCTAGGTCTTTGCTGAGCAGGGCTTCTCTAAATGTGCTCCTTTTTGGGGCCCCGGGACCAAGATTGAGAACCTCTGCTCTGTGTAGTTGTCTAGTTGAATACGTGTTTGCGTGGACCAAGAGTGTAATTAAGAGATGTGCGTATGTGTTGTGTCTGGATTGGCTCATCTGCCTAAACACCCTGTGTTCTGTCCCTCTGTCAGCCCACCCAGCATCTAGTCTGGCTTCGTTCCCTGGGTCATTAATGACTATCCGTGGAGGTCCAGCCGGGCCTAGTAATTCCACTGTCTTCATGTCTCTGCTGGGGTGATGATGATGATGATTCATCTTGTCCTAACTTGTTCTGTTTTCTCCTTTTCTTATCTCCTCAGAATGGATCCTAGATATTATTTTAAAGACCACGAGGAGTTATGGGCTGGGAGAACAGCTTGACAGGTTTGTCCTTGCGTTAGCACTTTCACAGGTGTCTAGGAGCCATGCTTCTCAAAGACATTTAGAAGACAAACCTCCTGTTAACTGTTAGAAAATGAATATCCTGGTTCCTCATTCGTTGTTGCTGTCTTGCCAACTGGCCAATGATAAATCCCGAAGGGACCATATAAACTGGGTTGACAACACACCAAATATTGGACAAGGCTTGAACTATGTTCTACCAATCCAAGAAACATAATTTTACTCCCCGCATAAAGGTTAATGAATTATTTACACAGGGCCATCTGTTGGGCAATAAAGTGTGTCTTATAGTTTCACTTTTGGCCGTCGTTCTCTCCAAATGGCTTGGTTCTGTCCAGAACATCTAGGAACTGCCAACCGGATTCAATCAACTACTGAAATTTGGAATGTGTTTATTTATCCACCTGGAGTGTAGATCTCAAAGTAAATGGAGTGACCTTATCCACCATGTTAGGCCAATTATCCACCTGGAGTGTAGATCTCAAAGTAAATGGAGTGACCTTATCCACCATGTAAGGCTATTTATCCACCTGGAGTGTAGATCTCAAAGTAAATGGAGTGACCTTATCCACCATGTAAGGCTATTTATCCACCTGCAGTGTAGATCTAGAGTGAATAGAGTGACCTTATCCACCATGTAAGGGTTTCAAGTTGACCAAAAGGGGCGGCACAACCTTTATATAATATTCGTATTGAAAAAATCACCATTCAGAACTTTCCATTTTTCTTACTCCACAAAGCTCACATAACTTTATTTTCGGCTGCTTGTTTTCCCTGCTGTTCCAGTCTGAGTTGTAAGAAGTGCATCGTCGTGGGAAATGGTGGCATTCTAACCAACAAGTCTATGGGTGTGAGAATTGACGCGTACAATTTGATTGTCAGGTCAGTTAAGACTGTGTTTGTTTAGCCTTTACTGTGAACCATTGCTCCCTACAGATATTGTCAAACTTTAAACTGACTTCTGTCAAATACATGATAAAATAAAACATTTTCTAGTTGACGAAGTATGAGGATAAAGACTAAGCACATTATGAAATAATTCAAGTTGTGTGTGTGTTATAGAACCGCATGGATATAGAACCCTGTGGTTTTAGAACCTTGGCGTTATGGAACCCTGTCAGTACCGAACGCTGTGGTCACGGAACCCTGTGGTCACGGAACCTGTGTTTACGGAACCCTGTGGTTACAGAACGCTGTGGTTTTGGAACCCTTCTGGTTATAGAACCCTTCTGGTTATAGAACCCTTCTGGTTATAGAACCCTGTGGTTCCTGCCAGTTGACCTGTGTGTATGGAAACCTGTGTTTATAGAACCCTGTGTGTATGGAACCCTGTATTTATAGAACCCTGTGGTTAAGATACCCTGTAGTTATTATAGAACCCTGTGGTTCCTGCCAGTTGACCTGTGTGTGTTGCAGGTTGAACAATGCCCCAGTGAGAGGTTATGAGAAGGATGTGGGCAGCAGAACCACCATGCGTATCACCTACCCAGAGGGAGCCTTTCAAACCCCAGAACTCTACGAAACAGACTCCCTGTTTGTGCTGTCTGCGTTCAAATCTTCAGATTTCCAGTGGCTGCGCTCTATGATCTTCAAAAGGAGGATGGTGAGGTTAATTTTCTATTTTTCTATTCTTCTAAGTTTGTAAGTGGTCAACATGTCTATACTGTAGTTTCTGTTTTGATTTGTTTAATTTTTACAAACAATTAGTGGATAATTCAGAGTAGATTATCCAAAACACAATTGTTTCAACATGCACATCAACTTTTTTTGGACAAATTTCTTGTCTTTAATGGGAACACATGTTTAAAAGAAGTAATTGTCTGATTCCAATAAATGCAAACTTTATTTTTAATGGTTATCTTCTCTCACTATAGAACGCAATTACATATTTTTAATCCTACTGCTTTTTTGAGATAATGATTAAACCAATCTATAAGCATAACTTGTCTACTACTAATTTTATGAATTACATGTATGTTGTATGTATGTTTGTGAAGTAACATGTATTATGTTATGTACAGTACTTTTATGTACCATTATTATTACATATTGATTCAGTTTTTAGTTTGAGGTAATTAAGTAACATTATTTTGTATAAAAAATTGTCAAGATCTTTAAAGATGCATATAAAACATACGTTTTTGGTAATGCACTAACAATTCTGAAGAGTTGCTGGAAGTTTGCTGTGTAGGCATCTTTATGTTAATCGGGCTGACCAGTAGAGGGCAGTGGTGAGTTTGACTTGAGACCGAGTGAACACCACCAAGCTGTATGTACCTGTCTGGCATGTGTTAACAATGCTGTAGTATATGGGTTCACAGTAATAACAGGAGCAACAAAATGGCAAACGGATAAAAACACTGGCAACAGATCAGACCCCATGTGACCAATAAGATACTAAGCCATATAGCCTTGGGCGTTTACATGCACCTTAGCCACATTTCAACTCTGAATTTAACAGTTCCTAGTAAATATTCATTGTCTTTGGTCAGTTGGGATCACCACATTATTTTGACAGTGTGAAATGTCACAATAATAGTAGAGATAAAGAATGTTGCGTGCTATCAGTCAGTCAATCACTTATGTGTCACTGTTTGATACTACATCATAGCCGGCCCAATGCTTTTAGAGTGGAACGATATTATAGTTAATAAGTTATTATTATAAATTATAGTTTGGTTCTTCAGACCATTTAGACTACTCTCACCATCTTTATGGCACAGGGTAGGTCATCGACTTTAGTCCTTTCTTTGCTACACTGGCCGCGACAAAAAGCCATCTCAGTCTTCTCTTTGGCTTCTGTAGTGTCATCTGGTCAGGCCAGACCTGGGGTTAGTGGGATACAGTACTCCCTTTCTTATGGCTGACAGACAGTGTAGGGTTTCTCTCCCTGAGCTGAGAGGTGGATGTTTGTAGCTGGACCACAGGAACCAGTCTTGCTTGTTGACTATATGTCACTTCCTTTCTTTTTCTGTTGGTTTTTCTTTTTCTCTGTGTTGTCTGAGAATAGTAGTGGTTGTGTTGTGTTGTGTACCTGGTCTCTATTCGTAATGCCCTGTAAATAGCAAATACTTAAACATTACAGCAGGAAGTTCACTTCTAGTTTTCAGGACTGTGGTCTCTATGATATAGGTTAATAACATCTGAATATAGCGAAGCTGGGCTCTTTATGTAAACAGAGCTTTTACCACCGCTCTTCCCACATCTACATTATGCATTAGGGTTTTCACGTTATGTTTGGGGGAGAGGGGCAAAGGTAAGGAGAAAGACTGGAGGGGGGATATACGCTTGTTTCACTTCGGCTTTCCCGCTGTCCTTCACTCATGTTTTATCGAGCATTACCAGACATTTGCAAAAATGCACAGACCAAAGGTTCTTTCCATATACTGTCAGAGGCACCTTTGATTGACGATAAAACCCAGAATGCAGGAGCGACAGGAGAACAGACCCATGAAAGACTGTCTAAAAGGTATTGTCCTCATGCCTTCTCACTCATACGTTTAAGGAAAACATTTGTTGTAAATTCATTTTGCATTCTGTGGGTTCCCCTCGTCTAATTCAAACTATTATTACACCTGTCAAAATTAGAGCAGCGGTCATTGTTGCTTATTAGTGCAGAGGGCACCGAGTTACATGGTTGTGGACTTGGAGGGGAAACATGTTTAGCTGTGGTTTTCATTCCTTCATGGCTTACTAAAAATTATCTGATCGAACAACCACACTCTGTTTCAATTAGGATAGTATTGTATCTGAAGGAGAGCAGAATTAGCTTTAATGTTAGCATGTTTGGATTGAGGCGCACTATTCACCCCAAGATCAACTCCTCTCCTTGCTACGATTACAGAGATCAGGAGGGGCTGGGGGATTTGAGGATAGAGAGGGCGTAGGGGACATCTGATGTTACTACAGTAGCTGGAACTGTGAGAGGACACCTGAAATCATTATCTGGCCTGCCCAGTGCCCACAATCAGACCTGAACCACACCTGGCCTGCCCAGTGCCCACAATCAGACCTGAACTCACCTTGCCTGCCCAGTGCCCACAATCAGACCTGAACTCACCTGGCCTGCCCAGTGCCCACAATCAGACCTGAACTCACCTGGCCTGCCCAGTGCCCACAATCAGACCTGAACACACCTGGCCTGCCCAGTGCCCACAATCAGACCTGAACTCACCTGGCCTGCCCAGTGCCCACAATCAGACCTGAACTCACCTGGCCTGCCCAGTGCCCACAACCATCAGAAGGTGAGCCGAGTCCTACGCCTGTTATCTGGGTTGTCCTGTGCTCTAAGTGTGGATTCTGAAGTCAAGATGGCCCTCGGTACTGTAACAGCTGTACCCTCTATAATGTATATAACACATGGGACCCAGTCACACAATTCTTATACCTTCTGCACAATCCAAGCAGATCTGGATATAGACGATGACGCCACCGTCCTCATTCACAGGCGCTCAGAGTGACTGATCTCAAGTGGCCGCTGCCGTCGTCACCACCACCGCTGCTCGGCTGTAATTCCCAGAGCGACAAACACACGGGGCAATTGTCAGTGGTTATGATGAAGTGCGAGTGGGTTGACCAGCAGAGGCTGATGATGGGGAGATACCAGCGGGGCAGACGGGGGCCAAGGGGCTGAGTGGTTGCATTGTACTACGCAGACTCCCAATTACACCCGTGGCCCTACTCATAGCCTGGGACAACTCTAGCCTCACTGTTCTGCATGGTCAAAGGGCATTCCCCATTCAACACAATGACCGCCTCCCAGTTGGCGCCCTGTTCCCTTTACAGTGCACTACTGTGGGACAGGGTCCAGGGCCCTTACCACCAGGACGCGGTGTCATTTGGGACGCGACCTCCGGACTAATATGTTAACTATTCTTTTGAACTAACGGGGCATTTACCACAGCCGCGTGGTCACGGTTCTGTATGGACTGAAACCGTGTGCCAATGTGGATGGCTAGCTTAAGCCCGGGGTGCCAGATCGTCAGGGTAGGGCTCGCACTTTTGGGAGTGTGCCATTCTTTTGCAAACAAATTCTCGTTGCGCCCAGGTTCGTCTGCTGGGTTTCCCACCCCGCTGGCCTGGTCTTTCTGAGCGAGCGTGTAAGGGGAGACGGGTCGTGTTACTTTCTCAGAGAGTCCAATGGTTCCCGTTACACAGGGTCACCAGCTGGCCTTTCTGCGGGCACCTCCGGGCCGCCAGCTGAGAACAGGAGAGCGGTGGCGCTAGTAGGTGATACCAGCGCTGTGTTGTTGTTGTTTTAACCTGCGGCCGGACCAACATACCTGAGTTCCCCGTTGTGTGGTAGAGAAGTGCCGGGTATCCAGGTAACTGGCTTCGCCCATCAGGAATGCTTCTCGGCTCTCAGCTAATTAGCCTAATGGGCAGGCATATTGATACAGCGGGGTCTTCGCTCTACAGAGCTGTTTGCTCTTCTTGTTTTTCCTTAGCCTGACCCTGTCCTGTTCGTACGTCTGTCAGAAGGCTTTCCCTCGGCCCGATTCTCACCATATTTTCCACGGATTTCGCATTCCAATCTCACTTCAATCTCTTCTCATCTCATTTATTTGAAAGTTGGTAGACTAGTGGTGACCCATTCTCTGATGATGCTATTGTTCTTACGTAGTATTACAGTTAAGGAAAACTGTAAACCCCATGGCAGAGAGTGATATGGTTGTTTGGGCTTTGTTTGGTTTCCATCTGGTTCTGATATCTGTCATGGCCTCATACTCTTTTATCACTTCTTCATTACCAGGGGAAACGCAGATGAATGTTGTGTCCAAAATGGCAACCTCTTCCCTACATATACCAGTTTAGGGCGCCACAGTTTTGATCCTACAAAGGAATTAAGCTATTCGGGACACAGACGGAAACTCTTCTGTTGAAATGTCCTGAAGAGTTCTGACACTTCTTTATTGTGAAATTGCTGTTGCTGAACTTTGAGATACGATAAGTAAGGGTTCCTCCTGCTGGCAGATTTTCCAGTTATCGTCATTGGTTCGGACATTTAATGCGAGATTTGGTGCTTCTTGTGGAATCGGATGAGTTGGTCAAAGTAAATATTCATTCCTATTAGATAAACATACTATGAACATGTATTTAGCTTTTTTTGCAACAGGTAGCTTTACAGAGGACCAGAAAGCTGCTTGGTTGGTCTGGATTCCTGGACTAGTCGCTGAAGCGTGCGATGAAAAGGCATCAGATCTATTTTTGACTAAAGAAAACACTAATGATAAACCGTCTGGTCTGTGAGGTGTTCTTTACTTGGCTTTTATATACTCCCAGCCCGTAAAAGGAACCCCCCGTCTGGCCAGTAAAAGTCACAGGCTCCCATAACTGGTCTGTGGTTCTCCCAAACATCTGTGTGAACTATACCAACTTAGTACAACAGAATGTTCTCTAGACAGGAAAATAGGCCTTGATATACCAGATTGCCGTCCATCACACTAGAGAACCTGGACCCACCCAGTAGGTTAATTTGTAGGACCTGGACCTTCCTACCAGCCAGTAGGTTAATTTGTAGGACCTCTGGTTCTACTCACAACACTATACCGCTAAAATGCTGTTATTATTACACCTCCCTTGGATGGCTGGAGGATTTTGTGTTACAATACACAGTTTTAACGAACCATTAGCTCCTGTTGGCTAAATCACTGTTTTTAGACTGGGACACATTCGGCAAGGAGTTGTTTCATATGCTATTACGCGACATTGCCGAAAATTTAAAAATACCAAAAGGTAAACAATATTACGTATACTTTTTATTACTGTAAAGTGTCTCCTAAGGTTGTAGTGTCCGATATTCAATAATGGCTTTACTTTGCAACAGCGACTTCTAGCAGGCTCGGCTTAGGCGAAGACAGGGACATGGGTGCTCCACGGCACGTTTCCATCGCTATTTTGCTGTTTATCACAATACTCTAGGAGGATTTAGGGCAGAACTAGGGCAGAACTAACACGCTCGGAGGAGGTGAGGCTATACAGCTGGGTTTGGGGTCTAAAATTTATGAGGTTTGTTGCGCAATGAGAGTTCCATGGGGACGAGCGGATTTTGTTTTATACGGTCCGTTCAGTCAATGAGCCCAGCTGGACAGTTTATGATTGTGGCTAGAAATAAAGCAGTTGTCTACCTCTCGAAACGTGCATTGTTCTTTATTTTTATTCGAGTAATACATTTTTGTTGGTGTTCATTTATTGTATCTCATGATGACATTCTGCCTTAGTTGTACATGATTGATAGCTGCTAACCTGTCCTTACTAAAATACATCAGTGTCAAGCTGCTAACCTCTCCTTACTAAAAGACATCAGTGTCAAGCTGCTAACCTCTCCTTACTAAAAGACATCAGTGTCTAGCTGCTAACCTCTCCTTACTAAAAGACATAAGTGTCAAGCTGCTAACCTCTCCTTACTAAAATACATCAGTGTCAAGCTGCTAACCTCTCCTTACTAAAAGACATCAGTGTCAAGCTGCTAACCTCTCCTTACTAAAAGACATCAGTGTCTAGCTGCTAACCTCTCCTTACTAAAAGACATAAGTGTCAAGCTGCTAACCTCTCCTTACTAAAAGACATCAGTGTCAAGCTGCTAACCTCTCCTTACTAAAATACATCAGTGTCAAGCTGCTAACCTCTCCTTACTAAAAGACATCAGTGTCAAGCTGCTAACCTCTCCTTACTAAAAGACATCAGTGTCAAGCTGCTAACCTCTCCTTACTAAAAGACATCAGTGTCTAGCTGCTAACCTCTCCTTACTAAAAGACATAAGTGTCAAGCTGCTAACCTCTCCTTACTAAAAGACATCAGTGTCAAGCTGCTAACCTCTCCTTACTAAAAGACATCAGTGTCAAGCTGCTAACCTCTCCTTACTAAAAGACATCAGTGTCTAGCTGCTAACCTCTCCTTACTAAAAGACATAAGTGTCAAGCTGCTAACCTCTCCTTACTAAAAGACAACAGTGTCTAGCTGCTAACCTCTTACTAAAAGACATCAGTGTCAAGCTGCTAACCTCTCCTTACTAAAAGACATCAGTGTCTAGCTGCTAACCTCTCCTTACTAAAATACATCAGTGTCAAGCTGCTAACCTCTCCTTACTAAAAGACATCAGTGTCTAGCTGCTAACCTCTCCTTACTAAAAGACATCAGTGTCTAGCTGCTAACCTCTCCTTACTAAAAGACATAAGTGTCAAGCTGCTAACCTCTTACTAAAAGACATCAGTGTCTAGCTGCTAACCTCTCCTTACTAAAATACATCAGTGTCAAGCTGCTAACCTCTCCTTACTAAAAGACATCAGTGTCAAGCTGCTAACCTCTCCTTACTAAAATACATCAGTGTCTAGCTGCTAACCTCTCCTTACTAAAAGACATCAGTGTCAAGCTGCTAACCTCTCCTTACTAAAATACATCAGTGTCTAGCTGCTAACCTCTCCTTACTAAAAGACATAAGTGTCAAGCTGCTAACCTCTCCTCACTAAACAATAGCTGTGCTCGGCATGCAAGAGAGAAAAGGACACAGCGAAAACTCGCAGCGGAAACTCTTCCGATGAGCAGTAGAGGTTAATCACAGTGACGTCCAGACCTCTACCAACAATATTACCCGTTATTTCTCATGTAGGCTTCTATTCCCCTCAAAATATAATCAAGAGGGATGGAACAAATTGGCCACGTCCGCTAGTGCCAGAGCTGTGATTGAGATGACAGGTGATGACCAACACTAACTTATTTTTCCCTCGTCCATTTAAATAAACTACTCTTTTTTAACATGTTTTAACTTGAGCGTTGAAAGCTAGCCAGCATAAATTACATAGCTGGGAAAAGCTCATCATAACCCCTGAATGAACTGACTAAGCCCTAACTTTGGAGAGGAGGAGAGGGTTTTTAGGGTTAGCAAACCACAGACTGCATTTCTCCCGACCCACCACAAGGAGTCGCTACAGAACAACGTGGCAATATAAACCTGTTTGACCGCCCCTCACAACCAGACAAACGGTGTTGTGCCACGTGCCTCTGTGGACAATTTGAGCATGTTCGGTATGCCACGACCAGAAAGTGCACCTAGTGCCTTAGACCGCTACGTCACTCGGGAAGACCATATCTGGAAGCAATTTTCAAACCTCGCTTACGCACATTTGAAGATCCACCCAGGCGAGACATTCGCTTGTTTGACTTGGGGTTCCCAGCCATTTGTTTTACTTTTCTACCATTGCCTTAGCCTAGCTTCTCTTAGCGAAGCCTATGGTTTCGGACAAGGCCTCCTTGCCCCCGACCTTGCAGGGAATTTTGCACTACAGAGGTCTCGGATCCTGAGATGTGCCTTTGACTGACACGTGATAACTAAAACATTCGAGACATGTTGGTGACTGTAGTGGGCTGAATGTGAATAGGACCTTTGACAATACCTTGTATCATAACTCAAATAAAGCAAAAGCCAGACAATTAAGTTTGGGTGTCGTAACATATCCTATATTTATTACGGCGTCACCTTTTCAGCTCCAAACAACCACATGTTTTTGGTTTAACGATAGGGGATATGCTGTGTCCCTGGGCCTGGCTTAATGTGTCCCTGGCTGTGATGTCGTTGCTTGTCGGAACCAGAAAGGCCCTTTACATATAACCAGTCTGACAGATAGGCAGGTTGTGTCTGGGCTTGTCCCCGGGCACACGGCCAAACCAGCCTCAAAGCCACTTGGTCATATTTTATAGTCGCCCTTTATTTGGAAATATCAAAGGCGGCACTCGGGTCTATTTGTACAGGTGACTTGTGTTACAATCTGCTGACCGACGGCTAAGCCTCAACTCTCACTTTGACAGTTTCTCAGCTGAAGAGAAGAATGAATATGGGCGAATTACGTCGGAGCCCGGGTTCAAATACTATTCGCTACCTTTGTAAATGCACTGCGTGTACACGATTAAGCCTTCCAGGCTTAATGGACCGGTGGAATACTGATTTGTGATAGCATTTGAACCCTGTTCTGGCGAGCACCACTGTAGTTAATATGCAGCAGTCACGTCAGATATCTGGAAGATCTGTGCTGTTGGAGACCAGAAGTGTGGTCACATTGTTGTAGAACGTTGTAAATGTGTGATGTCTTATACCACCAATGTCTTTTTTTCCGTAGCATAACCCCAGAGGATTCTGGAAGTCTGTGGCGCGTCACGTTCCCAGGGAACCCGGCGACATGAGAATCCTGAATCCATATTTCATACAGGAAGCAGCCTTCAGGTTGATCGGCCTGCCTCACAACAACGGACAGATGGGGAGAGGGGTGAGATGCTTTTTGAAAAGAAAACTCTATTTCTTAATTTTCTTAAACGTGTGCAGATATTATAATTCTGTTTCTAAGACGGGTGGTCTTCAGCATTACAATCATTTTAGCTTTTGGACCATTTAGACATGTTTCTGTAAAATGGCCTCTTAACTTGGTATGGATTTACGCCTCAGATACCCAATTAAACGCTAGCGTTTGCATGCGACCTAAACCATAGGATGGATTCTTGTCGTACATCAACAGAATGCTCGCAGGCTAAATACTCGAACGCGTCGTTTTGTAATTTCAATTAACTACCTCCGTTATGCCGAAAAAGAGGGTGTGAAAGTCAGGTAGAGATGGAAAAAGCGAGATAATTTTTCCTTCCAGCAGCAGCTCTGGTAAGGAAAATGACAATATTTCCTCATTCTTGATGTGTCGTGGCTAACGCTTCCCGAACTGTTCCATGACCTTTGCTTTGGTAACCTTTTTACATTTCCAGATTTCCCCTCTGTTACCCCATGTTCTAATCACCTCCACAAGCCGCACCAGGCGTCATTACTTGCCGTTCTCTTTCAGGAACGTTTGTTGTCTTCCCTTGTTTTCCAGAATATTCCGACGCTGGGGACGGTTGCCATAACGATGGCGCTTCATAACTGCGACGAGGTAGCCGTGGCCGGTTTCGGCTATGACATGGGAAAGCCCCACGCACCCCTTCACTACTATGAGAAGATTAGGATGGCAGCCATGAATGAGGTAGCCGTGATGTGAACAAGACCACAGGCATTTTCGCCTCTTTAGAGGGACACAATGGGGGCCATTCAGACGCCAACAGAACGTGGATGAAAAGAGAGAACGCGTTTGTCCCACCGTTCAGTTGCTGTGACAGAAGGTTTGTCCCGGTGCTGTAGGAGTGTCATGTTGAAATAAGGACACCTGAAGGAGGGCCATGTGTAATGTATGTTGTCATTTTGACAATGTCATCCTACATAGCGACTTACCTACATGTTCATCCATGTACATATACACACACACACACACACGCATGCACACATACAATACCAGGTCAAGTGTTTGAACGCTCCTACTCTTTCAAGGGTATTTCTTGATTGTTACGACCGTGTATGGAATTCCGGTGCTCCAGTCAGGGGATTATGAATATCAGTTTCAGAGCATCTCCGAAACGGCCTGGCATGTGGGGTGCTCCCAGGCCGCTGTAGGGAGAGCATATCGTCATTGGTCGAAACGGGGACAACCCACAAAACCCCCACAGGATGTTGGGCGCCCAAGGCTCGTCGACGCGCCTGGAGCAACGGAGGCTATATCTCGTCTGGACCTAACCGACCGAACCTTTTACTGTGGCACAGGTCACGGTAGTGTCAGGTCACAGTAGATGTGACTAATGCTTCTGGAACACTGTGGACGGAGTGTGGTGCTCTGGGCAATGTTTTGCTGGGAAACTCCGGGTCCAGGAATTCACGTAGGTGTCAATGTGACACGTGTCACCTACATAAACATGGTTGCAGGCCAGAAACACCCCTTCAAGGCGATGGTGTTCCCTGATGGCAGTGGCCTCTTTCAGCAGGATATTGCACCTTGCCACACTGCACACATTGTTCGGGAATGGTTTGAGGAACATGATGAAGAGTTCAAGATTTTGCCCTGGCCTCAGTTCTCCAGATCTCAGTCCGATTGAGCGTCCGTGGATTTGCTGGACCAACCAAGGTTGATCCACGACGGCTTCACCTCGCAGCCAACTGGACTTAGATGATCTGCTGCTAGTGTCTTGGTGCCAGATTCCACAGGACACCCTTTAGGGGTTTCGTACGTTCCTGGCCTCGGTAGGTTCGTGTTGTTTTGGCGTCAGTGTATATAGATGCAGCCTTCAGAATCCCTCAGTCCAGACAGCTTTGTGGCCTAAATCCTAGTCCAAAGATGCGATATTCTGATGTTCTGTTTGCTGGAGACACAAAGCTCGAATCATCACAATCATCACAGCCACATCATCACAATTCCCAACCGATCCAGCTGCGTTATGCATCTGCTTTTCATGTAAATGTATTGAGCTTCAGCTTTTCTGACAGGTCGTTGAATGTTGCAGGTTATGAAAGGATGATGCTTTGCCTGGGTTCGTTCGTCAAAGAGGGGAATCTTCAAAACCCACACAGACAACATTTGAGGGGGATCCCCATGTGAATTAGTCCCACAGGTCTGGGATCAGGGTTCTCCCCCTACATCCACCCACCCACCTACTCAGTCCACAGCTATAAACCGTACAGCCGCTGCCTTGTTGCTATGTTAGCATTTTCTTCTAAGCGTGTTTCTGCTATTGAATCTGTCCACCAGCTTTCTGTCTGTTTAGCTTTACTAGTTTACTTCTACCTAAGGGATGTTTACACTGACGTTTGTGTCATTATTTAATTCTGTTCCCCATGAGTATCGTGTAGAGCCTGTAGAACGGCTCGGTCCAGAAAGCAGAACTTCTGAAACAATCATCAAAGGCTCCTCGTTATGAGTCAAACATGAGTGTCTAAGACAAAATGGGGCAAGACTCGACGCATTTACCTGCATATAATTGAGCAATCAACTGTCCTCGTTCTTCAGTCTAGCAGTTTCTGTCTTTTCCCTGCCTGAAGGATTTCCCAGCATTTGAAGGGGACTTCTGAATGGGGAGCTCTGCTCTGTGCCCCAGACTGAGAGACAGAATGAGAGGGAAAGATAGAGGGGGAAAATAAGGGCGAGAGAAGGAGAGCAAGATAGAGATGCATAGAGAGAAAGACATAGTCCTCCTTTCTCCTTCCACTCCTCCCATCCCCTCCCTTCTTCCCCTCCCATCTCCTCCATCCCCTCCCACTCCTCCCATCTCCTCCCACTCCTCCCATCCCCTCCCTACCCACTCCTCCCATCTCCTCACACTCCTCCAATCCCCTCCCTCCCCACTCCTCCCATCTCCTCCCTTCCCCTCCCACTCCTCCCATCTCCTCCATCCCCTCCCATTTCTCCCGCCCCTTCCCTCCTCCATCCACTACCTCCCCCTCCTCTCACTGAGCTGTTCGTCACAGATCTTTGGCCATGTGCCGGTTTCATCTGTCTGTCCATCATATGTCTGTATTCGGTGTGGTTGTTCAGAACTTATATCTCTACCAGTTGTTTATTACGTTCATGATTGGATCAGAAACCCCACCGGTAACATATCCAGTAATACAGGCTGGTGTATGAAAAGGTTCATACTATATATATATAGCCTTTATACAGAGGCACGTACACCATATTCCGGCATCTCCCACTTCCGTCTTTACCTAAATGGGTTGCTGTTCTCAATCATGAATGGTTGTTTTTTCTATTGACCCTGTCAAGCTGTGACAATAAGGCCGTTATCTGCTTTTCTCTCTTATCTTTTGTATCGGCCAAACCCCTTGTGTTAACCACAACGTTCACCAGACCACAGCCATTGTTTCTCTGCCGTCCCCTGTTTTTGAGGGGCAGTTATGTAGAGGGAAGAGGCTCCTTTAGAACTACACAAAGGTTCCACCGTCAATGGTTAACTTTCTTTAGAACTTCTTTCAATATTGTACCTCGATGTCATTGAATGTAGAAAATTATGGACCCATCGTCACCCATCATCTCTGCCTACATGGCTAAAGAGTGTTAGACGTTTTACCTGCATCCTAACACGTTATGTCTCCTCTCCACAGTCCTGGACTCATAACATTTGCAAAGAGAAGGAGTTCCTGGTTAAGCTGGTGAAGGCGGGTGTTATACGGGACCTGACCAATGGGATTAGTGGCTCTGGCTGCTGGTGACAACAACCAGCCAATCTCCAGCCCCGGAGATAGAGGTGAAATGAAGTCAGCGGTGTGTCCGGCTCTGGGCCACATGGCCTTTAGGAGTGAAGCCTGGTAGCCGTTTCTGGAAGGTTCTCGCTCTGACATAGTGGAACGGTGGTGAACGGAAATGTCACCGGACTTCGACGGAGAAACCTCGAACAACAACAACACTCCTGAAGGATGAAGACCTGAGAACTAGGTGTGCCAGTTTTACGGGAAGAAGGACTTAGACTCTGGACAAAATCTCTTGTGACAAGAGTAGCTGAGGAGGCAGAGGTTGATACTACCACCATATAAAATACTACACATGAATGTATTCAATCATAAGTATGCATCAGTATGACTTGCTGAGACGGTTTCTGGGCTGTTCTTAATGTATTCGTTTTAATCTCAACACGTCTGCGTATATATTTGATGCCGTGGCGGATTATGTCTACCTCTCCGTTAGGGCTCACATCTCCACACGTATCTTTGCTTTTAAAAATGAGATTACCTTAAGTTATTACGTTTAGTTGTACCGAGCGTGAAGAGGAGGAATGGCTGTCTGCCGGCCTTGATGGGGGGACACTCCGTTTCGGGTAACTCCCTTCATGCTTTCGTTTTATTGCTCTCTATGAGAGAAACACACGGGGCTTTGAGTCATGATCACTCCACACTGTTATCGAGGCCATTCACACTGTTACACTGGTCATGGTGCTTTTATCTTTGTCCCAAATTACACCCTATTCCCCACTGTGTAGTGCACTACTTTAAACAGGGTCTACGGGGCTCTGGTCAAAACCAGTGCACTACATAGGGAACAGGGTGTCTTTTGGGATACATGCATACTTTATCTAGGCCTTTGGAACAATTTAGTTTTGCGATGACAGAAAATGTTATATTCTTTGTTTATTTTTGCCAAATGAATAGTGTTTAACTAAGGAGTAATGTGTGGTGTCAGTATCACCTCGCTGTGTTAAACCATATATTGTCTTATGTTCTCGTATATAACAGCCAAAGCAATTATGTATGCTTTATTGACCATACACAGTATCAAAATGATTTGATCAATAAACATTACATTATAATGTAATGTATTTTCTGTCTTTTCTCACTTTACACTTCATTCATGTGTAATTAAAAATCGTTTTTTAAGTAAAGAAATCATCTCATGTCAAGCTTCAACACACCAATGTCTTCTAAAACCAAGCCGTTTCTGTGGTATTTCGGTGTTTGTTCTCGTCCCATCTCTGTGTAAGTTGCGGATACACCTTAGCAGAAATATCCACTCAGTTTGTCCCTCTCTAAAGAGATGTAAACTATTTCATGTCCTGACTGGCATCAACAAACAGTAGATGTTTATGAGAGCGTCCTAGCAAACAAGGTCCATGGATCCAGCAGGTGTGAGTCATCGTGTGTGTGTGTGTGTGTGTGTGGGGGGGGGGCTGTATATGAGGTGGGTTAAAATATGGTTCCAAATGTTTTAGTCCTTCACATTTCGCTCTGGACTGCGTGAACTGCCAGTTTGATGGCTGCTACAGTCTTGCTTCTTCCATTGTTCTGTCAAGCCAAGTAAGATCGAACGAGCGCAGGCAAAGCGTTTGCAGTGACTCGCAATACTTTTTGAACCCAGGCCTGGTTGTTTCTGGGTGGGTTCTAGCAGGATATTTGTATGGAAAAGGTCAAGGGCGAGGAATGCTCCCTGGTCCACCCTTTGGAGACGGCCAACAACAGAACGGTATTCTGGGAACAGATCGCTGACCGCCATAACTCTTGCAGATTGATCGCTGGGTTTGCGTGTGCGTGCCTTTTGTGTTTGGCAACAGGCGGAAATTGAGTTTGCCATGGTTACTGTTGTTTTTTACCTATAGCTTTATTGACTCAGAGGTATCTGAGAGCTGTCAAAGCTTGTATTGCCTTCAGGCAGGAAATTAAGTCTGTCCAAATAATTTGGCCCGCGAGTTACTATGGATCATTTTAGTTCAAGAGAGCGGAACGCCACTCGATGTTATTACTCAGAATTACGGTTTCTGTTGAAGTACTTTTATTTTTAAATATGCCTCCTGTGTTATGGCTTGGGCCCAATAATAGGATTGCTGGAGCTTTGTTCTAAAGTGTCTATATATGTGTCTATTGGAACAGACCTAGGCTTGTTGCTACTAGTGACTGTGTAGATTTGCAGACACAGGTTCAAGGTTGGGTACAGGGACCGCTGTTTCGTAGTTATTTAATGTGATTAAAGTGTTTGTGTTTTTATACATACACGCATGTATCATTTTAATCCAAATGTGTACGTAATCATTGGTAGCCAGTTCCTTTGTGTTCATTTAATGTTTTTTCCGTTTGTTTGCAACTGCCTTTTTATGTCCGTGTCTCGTTGCGTCTACGATCAGGATACTCTCTGGTGCGTAACTGCCAAGTCGTTCTGGTTTTCCCCCACACACTGCTCTCTCAACGAGAAAGTTTGCCAGGACTAAAGGGGTTCGCCCTCAAGGAGGAGAACGTGCCTTCGGCTAACAGCTACAAATAGCTTGTAAAACGTATAACCCACCCGAGGGAGTAGCTCAAATCGAATTTATTTTATAAAGCCCTTACTACATCAACAGTTGTCACGAAGTGCTTTCAGCCGGAAACCCCAAAAAGCACGCATTGACAGGGTTGAAGTACAGTGGCTTGGAAGAGCTCCCTGATGGGTTGAATTTAGAAACCTAGAGAGGAACCGGGTTCTGGGTGGGGGGGGTGTATGGCCAGTCTTTTGCTTTTGCCGGGTGAACTCTGAATAGTATAATCATTTTCAAATGCATGTGCTATGTCCGAGTCTTTAGAACTGTCCAGGTCAGATGCAAGTCCAGTCTGACAGGGAAAATCTGGGGCGGTCAAATTAGATTTTAGTCGTGATTTCTGACTGCTCCGTCCTCTTTGTCCATCATGAAGCTTCATGGCACCCTACACCCTAATTCGGAGTGTCATTGGTCAGCAATGTGAAATATTGCACTATAACTTACAGAAAGAGTGTGTCATTTGGGATGCAGACATTCGTGTGCTATCATGAGATTCTTCGCCACCTACAGTTCTGGCTGGCGTTATAATAATGGTAAGAGTGATTACGTGGACTATGAAATGAGGCATCCGAGCGCCAACATATCACAGTTATGCTGTTAATACATTTTATGAGGCCTTAAAAATAGTTCACTCTGCATTTGAGCGTGTTATTACGTGTGTTTATGGGAGCTCGATCTTTTTATCTTTGAACACGTGTGTTTCACAGAAGATATATGCAAGTAGAATATAAGTACTATAAATCACACGCAATGTTTGTTGCTTTCTATTTGGAATATTTGACAATAATTTGAAATAATAACTTCCTGGTAGAGATGTACTTTACTTTTAGCAGTATTATCTAATACTAAATACTGCTTGTAAATATATTTAATATAAGATAATAGTGCTTGTAAATATATCATCTAATATTAGATATATTAACAAGCAGTATTATCTAATACTAGATATATTTACAAGCAGTATTATCTAATACTAGATATATTTACAAGCAGTTTTATCTAATATTAGATATATTTACAAGCAGTATTATCTAATACTAGATATATTTACAAGCAGTTTTATCTAATATTAGATATATTTACAAGCAGTATTATCTAATACTAGATATATTTACAAGCAGTTTTATCTAATATTACATATATTTACAAGCAGTATTATCTAATACTAGATATATTTACAAGCAGTTTTATCTATTACTCGATATATGTACAAGCAGTACTATCTAATACTAGATAACCCAACAACAGGTTGCTTCCTTTGAAGAGTTCTAGCAGGCAGAGCATCCTTGGGTTTTGAAATTCTTGTAGCATCTGCAGTAAATAGGACACACATGTAGTGTGTGAGATTACAGACGGCTCTGCTGTGGACACAACGGGCAGGTGGACACTATTTTAAGGTCTGGATCCTTGACCTGGACGTGTTCTGTGTGTCTCTCTGTCTCTGTGTGTCTGCGTGTGCGCGCGTCACGGGTGAGGGGGCTTGTGGTTCGGTAGAGTGCACACCGACAGGTGGTCTGGTCTTCAGTATGTAGGTGGCCTCACGTCCAAGTGACCACACGGGGTCTGGTCGGGGGACAGAACCCGGGGGGCCACGTTCTCATGCCACCAGAAGCAGAAAATGCCAGACAGGTCCATTTGCCGCGCCCGAGCCGTTTGATCTTCTTCGGCTTCCTTCGTCAGTCTGTCCTGAAATACGATCCCCGCTTCTTGTCGCTGGGTCCCATCATTTGGTTTTAATTAAACTTTAAACGAGGCATGGTTTTGGTCTGGCCATGCACTGTTCTCCAGCGGAGTGTGTCTGTGGGGTCTCAGGTTCCGTCTCAGGTTCCAATACACGGTTCTAACTGCCGCTGCATCTGCATAGAATATGCCCGTAGATGTTTCAACACTGAGAACTAAATGGGTTTACTCTAGAACAGGCGATATTAGCCTCTCATTCCAACCTCAAACTTCCCCACTTCCCCCCATCTCTCTCTTATCTGTCTTTTCGATGCTGAACTTGTTTCTGATGCATTGTTTGACGGCTGGAGTTTTCCATGGAATCTCTGGATTTCTGGTCCCCAGGACAGTAGAAGAGGTTTGCTTCTTCTCATTCGTGGTCCCATGTTTCTTAAATAAATGGTAAAACGCATTTAGGTCTAAGACACGTTAGCAGTGTTAAGTACAACTCATTTAGTTCTACGACACATTAGCAGTGTTAAGGCACTCACTCAGCCGTGGCCCAGAGAAGAATGTAAGCAGACCCAAACCCTGGGACTCAACACACACTCCCAAACCCTGGGACTCAACACACACTCCCAAACCCTGGGACTCAACACACACTCCCAAACCCTGGGACTCAACACACACTCCCAAACCCTGAGACTCAACACACACTCCCAAACCCTGGGACTCAACACACACTCCCAAACCCTGGGACTCAACACACACTCCCAAACCCTGGGACTCAACACACACTCCCAAACCCTGGGACTCAACACACACTCCCAAACCCTGGGACTCAACACACACTCCCAAACCCTGGGACTCAACACACACTCCCAAACCCTGGGACTCAACACACACTCCCAAACCCTGGGACTCAACACACACTCCCAAACCCTGAGACTCAACACACACACTCCCAAACCCTGGGACTCAACACACACACTCCCAAACCCTGGGACTCAACACACTCTCCTAAAACCTAGGTGTGCATGAAATCCACGTTCCTCTTGTACTGCCCTCTGCATAACTGCAATTTGTTACATAATTGAACTGCACAACTGTGCATTTACTCGTCCATGTCAATTGCACATCCTTACATTGTTCTTCATTTCATTTCACTCACACATTGGCACATTGACACGCTCCCCTGCATAGCATTTTAACTGCATTTCATTCTTGTACTGTTAAACGGCAATGACGTTGAATCATCGACATCATCCAAACCAAAGATGGCTTCTTAGTAGAGTTCTGGGGAACAGAGCCGTCTAGAACAGAGTTCCCTGACAATTCCACGGGTGACGTTGAAGGTGTTCTGCCATCATCATCTACGACTCAAGACCGAGATGCCGGGAATCAGATCCCATCTGACCACCCAGAGACATTCTGACCTCCGACCTTTTAACACTACCTCACCACAGGGCCAGTAGGCCGTGGGTCAAAGGGGCACGACCTTTATGAGTACGGCTCATTGTGAGCCGTACTCTGATGCAAAGTTAGTTTCCACCTACAGAGACCCGGGCTGGGATGGTTTATTATATGGATCTACTGGCTAGCCACAACAGGGGGTGTGACCCAACAGGGGGCGTGACCCAACAGGGGGCGTGACCCAACAGGGGGCGTGACCCAAAAGGCTCTGGCTAATTAGTCTCATGTTCCACTTTGGATGCCCAGTGTGAACCTGTGTTGATGTTGGACTAGAGAAATGGATGGTGACCATCGAACAACAGTAGAAAGATATCATCCAACTTTTGGATGCTTCTACCGTGACCTATCAGAATGTGAAACGTTTCTGTTCTTTCCCTGACAGTTTCAATACGTGTGGTTTGGCAATGTGGCACTGACTCTATTTCACTTTCCTACACAGACAGTCTTTACTTTGTGAGATATATAGCCGTTACTGTATAGTGCACTGTGGATAAGATTTAAATAGAAAAATACATGAAATGACTGTCTCCCTGTTTATACACTAAACTAGGTCATGCTTAGTGCGCACTATCTAGGGCATGATCCAGTTTTCTCATTGCTATCCACCCTAACAGACAATGACAACCAGCATCCTAAATGACACCCTATCCACTGTATGAGTTCTCTGTTGGTCCACCAAAATGAAATATGGCTGATTGCTACCGTTCAAAAGTTTGGGGTCATTTATAATTTTGTCGATTAAAACAACAACATTTAATGTAGACACTGTTAAAGTTGTAAATGACTATTGTCGCTGGCAACGGCTGATTTTTCATGGAATATCTACATAGGGCTAGAGATGCGTATTATCAGCAAGCACGTGTCCTAATGGCAAGTTTAGAGTTTTAAAAGGATAATTGGTCGTTAGTAAAGCCTTTTGCAATTATGTTAGCACAGCTGAGAACTGTTGTGCTGATTAAGGAAACCCTTAAAACGTGCCTTGTTTAGACTAGTTTAGTATCTGGAGCATCAGAAATTGTGGACTTGATTACAGGTTTGAAATGTCCAAAAAACCAAGATCTTTCTTTTGAAACATGTCAGTTTATTATTGTTCTTTTAGATTAAGGCTATATTCCATGCAAGAAATTACCAAGAAACTAAGATCTTGTACGTTTTAGCAACAGGGTGGATGGCACTTAACTGGAGATTTTTCTTCCTACAACAGGACAATGACCCGAAGCACAGCACCAAGACCTATTTAGGAAAGACACAGTCAGGTGTTGTATTCTGTCAGTAATGAAGTTGCCCTCACAGTCACCACATCTCAACCTCATTGAGCTGTTGTCAGAGCAGCTTGACTGTATGGTACGTAAAAAGTGCGCATCAAACCAATCTAACTTCTTGGGGGTGCTTCAGGAAACACACAACAAATTGAGGATAACCTCAGCCAATTGACAACAAAAAATCCAAAGGTGTGCAAGGCTGTAATGCTACAAACAGAGGATTCTTTGACGAACGCGAAGTTCGAGGGACACGATTATTATTTTAATTACACCTTTGTCAATGACTACATGTCCTATTCATTTTGCCGTGTTTACAATTCGAAATTATTTCACATATGTTTTCATGGAAACCTGAGGTATTTCTAAATGACCCGAAACCGTTAAATGACGGCGTACATCATTCTGACAGAGGCCAAATTGAGTTTAAATGGCTATTTGAAATAGAATTATCTCGGTCATCAGTTATTTTTCGAACAGTTCAGACCTCATTTCTGTCGAGTGAAGGCTGGCTAATTGTATATATTGGGAAGTCCACTTGTGCAGCCTGGAAAGCCCTGAGAACATGACCTCACTGTCACTGGTCCACTTTTGAAATACATGTGAATCTAATCAGCCGGTTGCTTTTATAGGAGTGAAATAATGTGGGGAGAGAGACCTCGCGACTTCTAAAGGTTGTGAGTGGGACTTAGGCTTGTGGCGAAAGCGGCAAGCTTGCTCAGTTTCTGGAGTGCCGGAGAGAGAGAGAGCGGGTCGTCCTGTGTTGTCTTAGTGCCTGCGTCTGGCTCGAGCAGGGAGAGCCTGTGTGGGCCGTGCGGCACGGGACTCGCTGCTGTGAGTCAGGACCTGGCATGTGCTGTGGCATCCCGGGTGCCTGGTCGGCTGTGATGAGTGTGTCGTCCCTGCGGGAGGCCCTCGTTTATCACCTGCCTGTGAGCAGAGGTCAACCAGGTCCTCATGCCTCTAAACCGCTACACAAGTCAAGAGGAGTCATTGTCCTATGCCTTCGCAGTCTGTATCGATGACCCACAATGCAGTGCGGATGCTTAATGTAATTCAGGTATTATACAGTTTTGGTTGGGAGGTTGTTTTTGGTCATGCAAATGCTGTTCACTGTGTAATACAGGAGCCATGGAGATTGTAGACAGTCCTGGAATCTCACCTCAGGGCCCTTTGGAGCTCTACTGTCTCCTGCCTCAGTGCCTCGGTCAGCCTGCTCCCGTCTCTCACTCCCCTGTACTCCCCTACCTCTGCAGACTGGCATGACTGCCTTCCTCAGGCTCTCCCCTGCTTGGTCAGCAGAGACTGGCAGGGTCAAGCGCCAGCAGCCACCAGTGAACCCGTCAGCCTTCCACCGCTGCCCAAAGAAGGCAGCCCTCAGTGGGGCTTTAATCTGCTCTTTGGCATCAGCGGGACTGGAGATGCTATGGCTTTGTGCTCTTCAGGCGGAGAAGAGATCCACAATCTGAGCAGGTTTGTGTCCCAGATGACCCGTTAGAGTGCCTTATGTTTGTTGCTATGGGTCCTGATCAAGTACTACACAACTTAGAAAGAAATACGGTGCTGTTTGCGAGAGACATTAAGAGTTCAAACCTAGCTGGACCCGTAGTCGCTGGTTTTGATTCCCGGCCAATCTTGATTACTCCTGCAATGCAGAAGATGGAGATTGCACCCCAGACGCTTGCTTGGAAGTTTGGTCATGAAAGTCTTTTCATTTATTTCTCTTTTATTTTCACCTCGATTTTAGCATATACGTTGACAGAGAACACTTTCTTGTTTTTCGCCCTGGGAGTACTTAGTGTTAACTGCCTTGTTTTGGGACAGAATATAGTATTTTTCACCTATGCCTGCTGAGGGATTATATCTAGCAATCTTTTTGTTAACGGTCAGATGCTCCAACTTCTAAGATACTTTACCTCACATATGGCCCCCTTATTTTAATTATTTAGGTCACTAATCCTGTCAGAAGTAGTGTACTATATAGAGAATAGGTTGCCATTTAGGATGTAGTAATGGTTAGTTCATGACTGAGTTAGCACTGCTTTGTTGTCGTGGTTTGTTTTATAAATTGTTAAGTTTGTGATTGGTGGTTTTAATGGCCGCGTTTCAGAGAGAACAGGCTTTAGGTAAATTACGGTCAGATAGAACATTTTGGCCATTGTGCATGTAATTGCCCATGTAATTGCGCTAAAAACCACTTGAAATACAACCTCTTTCAAAACAGGGACCCTTTCTTACATTCTAGTGAAGTCAGTACTGAAATGATGTGTGCTATTCATAGGGGAGTATACAGCAGGACAAAAAGCTGTCATTACACAACAAACATAGATGTATATGGGGTGGGGCATATATCATTGTTACCTGTCATTTAGTCTTTGGGGAATTCGACATGAGATAACAGATTGTACAACTGCTGCAGTGCAACGTGATACCCGCCTCGGGCAGAGCTGAGCTGAGCAGCAGGGTGGTATCATTGGGGTGGGTGCTCATACTGTAAATGGGGTGCACCACTGCCTCCTACCTGTCGTCAATGTCCATTACACGCTCACATAATAAACAGCCAATCATGGCCCAGCCTTTGGAGTCGCACTAAAACGGAATGCACAGACATTCTAATTCACCCTGACAACATTAGACTTAATAAATGAGCACATAAATATGCAATTAGTTCTCATGTAAAGAATAAAAAAGGAATTAAAAGATATATAGGCCTGTTATTTAACCTGTGTACCGCGGGTCGGGATCATGTGATAGACGGTGGAATTTGACACCTCGGGGGGTTCAGAAAGCCTGAGCCCAGTCAGTCACATCTGTATTTGGAAGTGGATTGTAACGCGAACATCTGCAGTTTGTAGGGACCAAGAGGAGGAAGACTCACTCCCACTCTTCAATGAAAACGGTACCTGTGATCGCGCTGGAACAAACAGAACCCTATAGGATCCATCGTGTTGGAACCAACAGAACCCTATATGACCCATCGTGCTGGAACCAACAGAACCCTATAGGATCCATCGTGTTGGAACCAACAGAACTCAATAGGATCAAGTGAGGTTTTGGAACCAGCAGAACCCTATAGGATCAAGTGAGGTATTATAGCCTGGCAATCGAGAGGTTTTTTGGGGGAGAATGTGTCCGCATGTTTTGTGACTGAAACTGGGATTGTACAAGTATGCCAGAGTATACAAGAGAGACATCACGAGGAAGGTTTCTAAGGAGCAAAGTGCCATTTCATTTAGTTTTTTTTGTGTTTTATGATATTTTCGTCTCAAACACACGTCCATGATTGAGAAGGTTGTCCAAGTCAAAGGTAAGAACAAAATAAACACAAATACTTATATGGGTTACATGTTTTCTGCATGTTTCATTTACTTATTGTAGACTATAATAAACCATATCACTAAATAATTACAGAAGGTTGTGGTCCAACTTCTCTTCCCCTTGAAACAGACTTTTAATGATCATTTGAATTTGTGCCAAATATGCCCGGCCATTTGGCATGCAAGTCAACCCCAGACTATATAGTTTCTATTAACTTACTCTGACTTAAACAACATGACAGAAATACAAATTCCACTTTTTGTACGTAAATAATAATTATGCAGCATAATAATGTACACAATGATGGGGGCAATAATAACAATATTAAAATAACAATATAAAAATAATAATAACAAGCTATACTAACAAGAGCAGTGATAAAGTATAATAATAAATATAACAATTTATTATTTTATAATACAGATTTTATTTAATTTTTGTCAGTTTGCATCCATGGGTCTATTTGTTTTCTGAAGCATTAGTAATTTTGTCGAAGTACGATTAATTAATCTTGCTGATACTGCATAAAAAAACATCAAAGTTACTATTTCAGGCATGCGTAAATTGGATAGGGGACTCCTAGAGCGCCAGTCGGACTGATGCGCAGCTGCCAAATGTTAATCATTTAATTTCCATTTGTCAATTTATATGCTGATAACAGATCTGTCTGTGCGGTCGTATTATACGCAATGTCCTCATCTCTAAAGAGGGCTACAAAACGGCTGCTATTTGTGTGAGTAAATAGTTTAGCCCCATTTGTTTGAAATTCATCCTCATTTTCCCCACCTGTGTCATTTGTTTAATGTAAAGCCTTTTCTCACTTGTTTTTCTTCTAACGTATTGTTAGATATTAGGCTTGTAATCGAATATAAGTGTTTTTTTTACTTATGCATTAATATTTAGCATTATAGAATGTTTGATGGTAAAAGTATTACATAGCATCACATCTAGAACCCAGATCAAGACAAGTGATTTTCCCAGATACTGGAGACTGGAGACCTATACAAATCTCTATCAAGCTAAAGCTCTTACTCTCTTTCTTTCTTTCTTACTAATTTATTTCTCTCACTCATTCTCTTTTTGTCCCTCCCCTCCGGTTCTCCCCTGTCCTTTGAAGGTATGTTGGACATTTATGTTATGAATGTCAAATAGTCACATTGTCTGCACTCAAGAAAACATAGCCCCTTGATTAAACATTATAACAATATTTAAGAAAATCGCTAGTGTCTTGACAATTTATTGCATTATGATGAACGATGGTCGGATGAATTGATTAAAAAAAAGCCACTTAAAATAGCCAGACGTTTGCTGGACATGACAGGAGAATGTTTCTACTCCATTCATACAGGCTCATATATTTTCAGACTTTCTTCCTGTCTTTTTTTTTTAAATCCCTGTATGTTCTAATCACTTTTGAAAAATAAAATGCATAATTTGCTTTTCTTCGTCTACTCAGTCTGACAGTCTCAGCATTTAAACACAAATGTGGAATATACGAACATTCTCGTCCCTAGTTGGCTGATTGGATAACTGGTCTGTACATTTTCTTTGATGGGGGGGGGGGTCCATTTGTTGGCAGTAATAGCTGTAATACTTCCTCTGATGTTAAACGCTTCAACCATGCACCACAACAGCCCTTTAGTCGCTATAATCTGTGCTCAAATGCGTATTGACCTGGGACGGGACACAAGTGGCATAACGGGCCGGGAAACGGCAGAAGATGTGTCGCCGTTTCCGTGGGTTACAGAATCTCCCTCTTTATAGGCTGCGGCCCAACAGGGGTCTATTTAGAAATCCTCAGGGTGGGATAAACCACGGACAGGGGCAGGGTAGGAGAGAGTTATGGGCTGCAGTGAGGTCGTGGCAGAATAACGTGTGCCTGCTTTATGGCGCTGAGGGCTAATGAGAGGCGAGTTCTGGTCGTAATGAGAAACACCTTCGTTCCCCTCCCAGGGTCAGGTCAGACTTTGCACCACCATTAACAACCAGTTAGAAGTGCTCCCCGTTCTCCAGGGTTTTGAGAACCGCTGTTCTCCACTGAACACAAGACAGTTGGCTGTCGTGCTACCTACTTGTGTTTTAAAAGAGTAAAGGGAAAAATGCATTTTTTGTTGGTTTTGTCATTTAAGTCGTTTTTAGCGGATTGGTACAAAATAAAGTACTTATACCTCAAACGTTGAAGGGAAGCAAAAGACACGGTGCTTCCTCATCCTCAACTTCATCATCTTAAGAATGTTCTCCCAGACATAGCTGCATGTAATGTCGCTTGTGGAAGTGTTGCTAAAATATGGCTAATAATGCTAATTATTATTATTATTGGATCAACGTGCCAGTAAGTCACACATCATGTCGCTCTAACAAGCTCAGATTCACGCTGTAGGTCTCCAGAGAAAGACAAGGGAAGGAGCGAGAGACGAAGGGACAGAGGGCGGTCGATCGTGGTGAAGGCAGCCAGGGTGAAGCCAAACTTACCACCGTGGCAAACCAGTAGCCCCACTTACTGGCTTAGAGAGACGGGCCTAGACCTCCAGTCTGTCCAGTTGTAGCCTCAGAGCCTCGTGCTCACAGCCCAGTTGAACATCTGCAGCGCACAAGGTACGCTCACACGGAAGGGGCATTCAGAGAATGCAAACATCCTCCACTTAATTTGTAAAAGACACATTAAGAAAATGTCTTCCGGACAGGGGCTCATCCATCAAGAAGCTCAGGGTGGGTTCTCCTGGTTGGCTGGGCTGCGTGGGTTGGAGTGGGTTCTTCGGGTCGGCTGGGCTGGGCTGTGTGGGTTGGAGTGGGTTCTCCGGGTCGGCTGGGCTGGGCTGTGTGGGTTGGAGTGGGTTCTCTAGGTCGGCTGGTCTGTGTGGGCTAGAGTGGGTTCTGCTGCAACTGCGTGATGTTATAATCTCAATATGGACCGAAATATTTACGGAATGTTTCCAGCAACACGTTGTTGAATCAACCAAGAATTTGGACAGTTCTGAAGGTTAAAAGGGGGTCCAACCCGGTACGAGCAAGGTGTACCTAATGAAGTGGCTGGTGAGTGTATACATAAATGGGAAATCCGTTTTTTTTATCTGCACTCTGTCTGCAACTATTCTTGGACATTTAAAAGTAAAATAGTGTTTATTTAGGACCATTGGAGACCTGGATTCCATGTTAGTCACAGTGGCTTTGGATTTCTCCGCTGTGGAGAGTTAGATAAGATCCTGCTCTGTTTCATTGTATTCTCACGCAGAACAAATGCAGAGAGGTAAGGGATAAGGTAATCTGGATAAATATATATTTTCGTCTTTCATATCTCCTTGTATAGAGTTTTGAGTAACACCATTTTAGTCGAACAAGCTACTGTGTGACGACCATCTTTGAACACCTGAGGTTCACTTTTGAATAAGGCGATTTTAGTCCTGTTGTTTAAACCTGAAAAGGTGATTTCCGGAATGTTCCCTGCCTTCCAGACCCTTCAGGAACTAACTGCATGGGCGGGTGACCCCTGTGTATTGTTCAAAGTTAGTCAGGCATGTAATTAATATGTAAATGTGTCTTAACGTGCTTTATTTGAAGTAGCAGGAATCTGACAGGTTGTTTTTGTTAAAATAAGCACATTTTGAAGACTGTGTATTTTTGCTGTAATATCGTTAGTGGCCACGGTAGGAATGTGTCCGGCTCAATTAGCTTCAATCTCTATTCAAGTGTAAATCATCTCTGTTATTTGTTGCAGATCTGTTCAGTTTCACTTTGATCAAATACCCCGTGTGTTACTCAGATGTCCCCTGTGGTTATTCGTGATGTGACTGAGAGCCCAGTGCCATTGTTTTGACCACAGGAAGCAGTATTTCTCTCCAAGCTATGACTTCATTAGTCCGGTCTCATTAGCGAAAGAAACATCAAGTTTCACTTAGTGAGGACAGCGATTCTCAGCGGGTTAATCCAGAAACCCACAAATTGCTATGGAATACACAGTTTCATTAAACAAATGTATTATAACAATTTATATTAGGTTGTGAAATTTGTGAAATATGTTAAACAAATGTGTTCGTGACTCAAGTTGAGTACAAAACCCATGCTGCGATGATCTGTCAAGACAGGCTCTGTCTGGCTAGGTACATTTTTAGCTAAGTGTCAGTGTCTAGGTGGGAAAAAGGCATGTGAAATAGTTCAACAGTTGTAAAATTGCTTTTTATCATGGTCTCTATTGAAAAGTAATACCGTATATTTATCGGATGACACATCAAGGACTTGTAAGGAAATTATGATTTATATTTATATATATAATGAGCAATTCCATGTACTACTCCCGCTTGAACTGGCTCTAAACATAATGGATAGAAGAGTGGGAGGCCCCGGTGCACAACCGAGCAAGAGGACAAATACATTTTCTCAACTGGAAGCTTCACTAAATTTCAACCAAAAACGTCAAGGACACAATTAAAAATCATTATTTCCGAGCTTGTCAATGACCTGTCAATTACTATATTTCCTATATATTTTGCTATATATATGTATATATAAGTATATTCCATGAAAACATTCCATATTACATGATTTTCACCACAGTGCTAGGAGTGTACTGATTTGGAATTCAGGTACAATTTCAGCAGTTCTTCAGGGAACAACGCGAGTTCAAAGTTCACACACTTGAAACAAAGCGAAGTAGCTGCAATTCTCATTTATTGATCGTCACATTAGACGCTGGTATGGTTTGCATCTCCATGCACTTTAATGAAAACGACTCCTCATGAAAGTATTCGTCACAATCTCATGAGAAGCTGGGCCCACCTGACGGCTGAGACTCAAACAGCAGACCGGTTTTGACAACTCCCCGTCTCGTCGGAGTGGCAGGCCGGATTAAGAAACCCCAGCTAATTGCCTTTCTGACTGTGACAGGCCGACTCCCGAGCTGTGAACCATGCCCGAGCTTACGCACGTCCCGTCAACTTCAAATCACGTGCGCGCCGTCTGGTCTTGTTACCGTTTTCTTAGTCATAAGGGTACATTATCTGTGTCTAGTTATGGTTCTAACTAGAGCCTAAGGTGGTCATGCCCCTTGGGCCACTGCCCTTAGAGCACCTGTACTGCCACGGCGAGGATTCGACAATCGATAGCAAACTAAACACATTTAATTAACGGCAACGGATTAATATTCCTCATATTGCGTTCTGACCCGATGAAGACATGCATATGTGCTTCTGAACGATTAGAGATGAGCGACCTGTGTGCAGACCCCACAATTTGTGGAGAGTCTCCACATACGAAACCACACCAGACGGAAGGAGAGAGGGGTTGTTCTCCCCACTGCAGTATGTGGTCGCTATCTGCGGTCGAAAGACGCGTTTAGTCGACTCTAACTCACCAGCGTAGTAATCTGTGCAGCATAACCGTACGCTTTACGTTCGACAAGCCACTGACCGTAGATGTCGGGAATACAGAACAAATTGATGTGGGCTCCAGGCTAACGGCCCAGTGACTCAATATCACATTCCTCGACGTTCTTGCCGGCATACTTTACATTGTCTCGCTCTCTAAGCTGTAAACACAAGGACATAATGTCAGTAAAACAATACAACTCTGCCAAGTTGGCGAACTTCAGTGTCTTCGGTGGGGTGAAATATGTATTTGTTTCGCGCTGGTTGGAGACAATCGCGCCAATGATTAATTCCTTCACTCGACTGTAGCGTAAACGGTTCGAGGCGAGAGCGTTCTCTTTCCCCGGTCGTCCTCCGAGATGATATCTGTGTGAACGGATTGGATGTAGACTACACCATGTGACAGTGCGATGGCTGAATGGGCGAAGGATGTGTGAGCAGTAGCAGCTGGAAGTGGAACATTAAAACCAATTGAATCCATGTGGGTGTCGTGGCGGGGGCCCGGAAACCTCGAAGTGAGCTGGGTAACTATCCAGGGCACTGGGGTTTCTGACAATAGCCCTGTTGGTTTGTATGATACTATTATAGGTGTGTGTGTGTGCGGGTGTGTGTGTGTCTAAAGGCATCTGTTCTGGTGCAAACTAACAAATCACACGAGGGCACTTTGCCTCTGAAGCTGAACAGATTGGCTCCCTGGACGGGAAAATATCAGGAAACCTTCTTTATTATCTAGTCTAAAAAAAAGCCCAATGCCCACGTGGTCTCTGAAGATCCCATGGCACATATTGTGCGAGTAGAGGCGTTAAACCAGGTGTCCTCACTACATTTTGCAAGCCTGCTCTCATATCTCGTCAGAACCTCGTACAGACGCCTGACCCTCTGATCTTATCTAAAACCAACAAAGATATCAGTCTGGTCACCCAGAGCTGGCTCGGGTTTGAAGCCGACTGGCGCTTAAACCACTTTCATTGGTCGGCGTGGTAAACCCTTGTGCTGAGAGTCTTTTGTTAACGTTACTTTCATTTGTCGTTTTGCGTTTTTATAACGTTTTCGTGTCACTAGCCAAGGCGCCTCTGCTCTCCTGGTCTAGTGCTGGTCTAGGTTGGGCTAGCTCTGGAATAGTGTGACTAGGTCTGGTCTGGATTGGTCTTGCCCGGTTATGGCTTGCTCTAGTGCTCGTCTGGGTTGGTCTAGCCCTGGACTAGTCTATAATGGTCTAGTTCTGGCCTGGGATGATGTAGCCCTAATCTGGTTTGTGCTGGTGTGGTCCTGGCCTGGGATAGACTAACCCAGACGTGGCTCTGTTCAGTGCCCATATGTGCCTGAGGAGTCATTGTATCTGAATGTCTTTGAGCCGGTGTACATTCTCTATTGGTGTGAAAGGCAACCTTTTAAGGCCAGGGTGTTCGGGTCCACTACGATTCAGTGCGCAATGTTACTGTGACCTAAAAGCCTGGCTTACTCTTATATCCAGGCGAAACACTCAGTCTATCCAACTCTAACTCTTTCACAAATTCCTTCTCTGAGTCACCAGTGCGCTATGTTTGGGCCCATAGGGTTCCAGTCAAAGGCAGTTCTATAGGAAGTGCTGTGCTACGTCGAGCAAAGGCCTTTATTTACTGCGCTGTTTACACAGTTGTATCTCGTGCACATGTACTGCTGCAGCATGTGTTCAAATCCATCCCAGCAAAAACCCAGTATTTACATTTCCTGTACAATAATAAGCAATGTAATGCCTGGTTTCGGGGAAAATGCCCTTGTTTTGATCCCTATGGGGTTCTATATGGTGTATGTCCTGAAATTACGGTAACAGTTAGTTTACATGTTAATTTATTTAGTGTAAACTTCGCTTCTTCACATTCTGTCTGTAATTTAATGTGCAGAAGCCTGATCTGTCATCTGTGTATAGGTCATCGAGTCAGATTAAGATCAGAACTGCTATTTATTGAACACACGGACGATTACATTTTTACACAATTAAATGTTAAAGTGCTTCATCTTATTTAACGAGGTATGTTTCACTGGTGCCCTTATTAGTGAGTCCAATCTGGGAACAAATAGTTTGGAACAGGAAGGCTGTAAACGGGTAAGATTGCATCTCTTTTTAGAAATGTCTCTAGCCATATCTAGTTATAAGCTTATAAAAGCTGTCTTTCTGTTCTTGTTAGTTGGGACAGGAATATGGCCAGTCTCATGGACTCACAATAGCCACAGGATTCAGTCCAGCTCCATATACAAATACTAGCTACAGGATCTAATCCAGCCCCATGAACACATACTAGCTACAGGAAGCATTCTAGCCCAGCCCCGTGTACACAGAACAGCTAATCTAATGTCACAAAAGTGTAAAGATTGACAGCAGGCATATTTGTCCACTCTCCTCTGGCAAATCCACCTGACACCTATATTTCTGTCTGTGAACCCTGACCCTGTAAAGTGCCAGCAGCACTGAACAAGCTGTCTATGTTAGGGGAAGCTCACCATTCATTCTCTTTAGCACCAGTAGCCTCTGACCTTGTTCGTGTCACAAAGTACACCATATTCCCTATGTAGAGCCCATCATTTGACCAGGGCACATAGGGTGACATATAGTGTGCTACATGGGGAATCTGGTGCCGTTTGGGACATTATGCACGTGATGATTTCATTAATAGTGGAGTTGGAGTTTCTTGAAAACAAACCAACGGGTGTGCTAGCTATCAAGATGCTACGTCGTTGTGTGCTTTCCCTCGTCAGTCTCCATGAAACTTGAATGCAAAGTTCTAGATTGACTGACAGCAGCAGAGGACAAGTAGGGAAAGGAATGTAGCAATCGTTCAACGCGCTGTTTCTTCTTTATAGATGGAAAAATGTGCAGGTGGCAGGAAGTGTCAAACGGCCAACATCACCTGAGAAACTGGAAGGTGAGTTTACTTTTATATTAACTATAATAATCGAAAAACCACTGCACATCACCGTAAAATCCTAGCAGTCAATGGCATGAATAAAACCTCCCTAATAAAAGACATTTGACATTTGTGGCTGAACGTTTGCTCGCTGGTTGTCAGCCTGTATTAACTGTAGCCCATGGTTACGGTGGTATATGTTTCAGTCTTGTCATTTTCCACTACTTGGCCAATCTGATCTGGGCCTTTGTACTGGCCAGGCAGGCATACCACAAGCTGCCTCCGGAGAAACTCATTTTATAAGTGCCTCGGAAACATTAGCCCTGCTAGGCCCTGAGGGGTGTCGACTGTCAATTAAGTAATTAAAGAAGCTAGGTGTTCACCACTGCCGGTTCCCCCCGGTTTGTCTGTGGACTGTTGAACAGCACTGGGTTCAAATACTATTTGAAATATTTTTTTATTGTTGTTTTTGCCCACCTGGATTGCTGACGGACAGGCTTGTCACTTAGCTTTCACATTTCACATTGCAACAGGTACGAACAATATTAAGATACTTGGTATTATTTCAAATAGTTTTTGAACCCCGGTGGTTTCCAGCGAGCCCCGGGAATGTCAGAGTGGGGACAACATCACAACCTCACTGGGATTAAATAACGTAGAATCAAACCATACGAAAATCACCCACAGGCGGGGCCTCTTCACCGTGTAGTGAACTGGTTGTTCATCGCCTATGCGGTCATTATTCTTAGACAATAATACAAAAATACCTATTAAAGGGAGAAGTGCTCCGTGACCCCGGGAAGCAACAACACTTGTTACAGGCGACAATGGTGGCGAAGACGTGAGTTGTCTGGCGGTAGAGACAGATTTAGATGTTGCACTTTACTGTCACGGAGACATGCATGCCGTCAAGCCAGATACATCGGTAGACGGTGCATCTGTTCGGTCTGAGCTGTTCGTTAAGGCGCGGTCACATTGCACTGCCACCAGCTGTGGTTTGCATGTTTGTGTTTGTTCCGTCATGCAGGCACTTCTGTTGCCGTGTTTACGGGACGATTCCTTGTGTTTACGTTCGTTTACCAGTGCCATATTTCATTTGTCCGCCGCCTATGTCAATTGTTTTACTCTATTTATTTATTCAACCGCTTTTCAGTGTCGTTCTTCTCATGTCCCGGTGCCCTTGTCAGCTGTGTAACGTTAAACACGTTGGAATAACTTCTTGAGTAACCGTTATTACTATTTATACTGACTGCCATATGTTCTGGAGTAACAACCATAAGACATGTAGGAACTAGAATAACTTTTATAGTAACTGCCATACTAGCTGTGTGTGTAAAGGCCAGGGCTTCTGGAGTAACCGCCATACGTCTCCATTGCCTGGCATATTTTTCTGTGGTAACATAATGTTTGTCTGAAGCCGAGGGTGTATTTTACGAGTGTCATAAAAGCTAATGGTGTGGTGACATGTGCCCTCGCCATCTCCCTGCCAGTTGATGCTGTGGGTTGTGGCCTCTCTGCTGACATTGGTGGAGGGGGTGTTTTCCGAAGAGGACCTCAGCGAGGCCAGTGTCCCCAAGAAGGGGACCGCTGCACCTGAGGCGTGGCACCCAGACCATAACCCAGAGGTCCAAGAGCTTGGAAAAGATCCGGACAGCAATGGCGGGGACTTCTGGCCCAGTCTGTCAGGTTAGTACTTGGTCAGAACCATGGACCGCATAGGAGTCAAATGCGCTCACATGAACAGCATCACAGGGTTCGGGTCAAAAAACAGGTAATAGGGTGCTGAATTTTATGTTGAAATTTAATCGGGCCATGTCTATTGGAATTCTAAATGGGTAAGTCATAGACAGACAGGCTGCTTTATTTGGGGACGATTGTTAGGAGAAAGGAATCAAAAGGACAATGTCCTCCCAGATCAAACAAAAACCCAGCGGAGCATGGATGGTAGAACCAGTTCTGTTAGGTGACTCCCACACAGCCGAGACCTTTTAATATTGTAATGTTTCTTTCTGTTCTCCAAAGTTCCTTTGGCTACATGGCAAATAACAGCATGTTCCCAATATTGCAGTTATGTTGGTAGGTGATTTGGAGGATTTTCTGACTGCACAGTTACCATGAGGTGATTATTTGTATACAGATATCTCTCTCCCCTCGAAATGAATTCAATCCCCAGGGAAGAGGAATCTTGGCAACGGCAACACTGTGTCAGAAGTGATTCCCCAAAGCATGTGGAATATTTCTATAATTGTTTAAACTTATTTAAAAACCCCAAGTGACGTGTTATAACACAGCCAGAAGAGGAAGGAGTTGAATGCCTGGGGAACATTTTTGTTTGAATTTATTTCTTTTTGTAAACAATATTGCATGAACTGACAAGCGTGTTACTCTTAACTCTCCGTGCCGCAGCTCACATATTGAAATAATTAATTCTCCCAGAGAAAACTCGTTAACCAGCACAAATAAGTAGACAATAACGAGTAAACGCACAAAACATCCAGGAGTTCAAGGCAAAACCGCATTCGGGTCAAAAGAATGTTGAAAGAGCTCCAATTAAAGGATTAGGGATGATGTTGTGTTGGTCGTTATTTGCACACAAGGTCAAAACAAAAGTCAACCGCACTATTAACCCGCCTCTCTAGATCGGTGAGGTGTGGCGGGGGGCCCCGCCACATGGCTTTAAATACGTTTAACTGCCTTGCTCAAGGGCAAAGCCAATCAGTTCCACCAATCGGTTCTTGCCTCGAAGCTTCTTCCTGCAGGAATACCTGCGACTGTATTCCATGTGACTGGATATGTGACTGGTCCATGTGACAGAATGCATTGTTATGCATTGAACACACTTCTAGGCTTTTGTTGTGGACGGAAATGTCTATTTTATAACATATTTAAGACCGAACAATGTTATTTTTTTTCTGTTGGAGAGCAGAAGCAACTCCTCCTTTCCTTCCTTTCCTCCGGTGGTAATCATCCTACAGTGACAGTACACTTAACACCATTCCTCTGATAACAGGAGGAATTTAACTCCCAATTTCAACACCGCTCCTATCTGCTTTCAATTTAAACCCACATGATCTCGCTTCCCCACTAGACCGTCCCGGACACACGGACACAGGAAAGTGTGCAAAACACACACATTTAAGTGTATACACACTCCTGAGTGCAGAGAAAAATCTGTTAAACTGTATTCAGTGGCTCTTTACCCAGCAAGACTGTGAGAAGTTCATCTTATTTCTTAAGGCCATAGCAAGCATCTGGAATATATCTTAAATCTGTACGCAATTTCATGTTCTGTTTTTCTAGAACTACTCAAAGAGTTCACAGGTTTAGAGAGATTCACAATTAGGTTAGTTACCTACAGCTACGGCAAAATCCAAATGATCACAGAAGTCCGAAGTATCCATGAATGATATAATAGAATAAAACAAGTGCTGTGTAGAAGTCATTGTTTGACCATCTCATTCACCTGCTCTCTCCGTGTGTCTGGTCTCATTCAGAGAGCCTCAGTGTCGAGAACGAGGAGGATCTCTACCTGAGCAGGTGGGAACGCTCGCCCCCAGACCCCGAACCCTCTCGCAGAGGCTCCCGCAAGAACCGCAGGAAGCCGAAAAACACCAGCCGGGACTGTCGCATCGAGATAAAGAAGATGTGTGTCAGGGACTTGGGCCTGGGCTTTGACTCGGACGAGATTGTCCTCTTTAAATACTGCGTCGGGACGTGCCTGAGCTCCCGTAAGAACTACGACCTGGCCCTCAAGGTCCTGATGGAGAACGGGAGTATCTCCGGCCAGAAGGTGAGTGCCGGCCCCTGCTGCAGGCCGACGCGCTACGAGACGGTGTCTTTCATGGACGCCAAGACGATATGGCAGACCATCAAGTGGCTGTCGGCCGCTAACTGTAGCTGCGTGGGTTGACCGGTCGTCGGCGTAAAAGGAAGTCTACTTGCAGGGCACGCCGGCACAAAAATACGCTTCGGGACGACCAGAGCAAAAGGCTAAGACGCCGTTAACGTGGGAGTGGGCGCTGTGGGTGAATGGGAGCCCTGAGCCAGGGCGCGGGCCCGAAAGCTCGGTCTCGGTCTGACGTGAATACACATTTGGTGTAGCGGGCCTTGCCGGTCGTGGGAACGGCAGAGGCAGAGAGGCTAGAGATTCGGTCCGATCTAACGTTCGACAGAGGCGTCTTCAGTCAGGGATCAGGAGCATCAGCTGTGTGTGGAGACTGGAGAGGGCTGGGCCTTGTGGGCAGGTACAGGGGGGGGGTGTTGACTCTCTGTGCGGACAGCATTATGCCTCAGATGAGGTCTGGATGTCGGGTTGTCACTCGCCCTTTTGTTACATCTATGTAAAGGAGACGTTGCAGCAATTGTTATGGACCAGTGGATCTCAGCTCTTAACCAAGAGGGCATTCTGGGTTTCTGGGAAGCTAACCCTGTCAAGGGCCACCAGTTTTCAGTAATACGTTGATATGAAGAAACATTAAGAAATGAGACGTTGTTGGTTTTCTCTCCTTAATAAGACTGAAATAACTTTTGACATGTTTTACAATGTTGCCTTCTTTACGGACAGCTCATCCACGTTGTGGTTAGATAAATCGAGGTAAGACAATCTTTGGACTCGCCTAAATCCCATACACAGGCTATGGGATAAGAAGGAAGCCTACAATAACTAGATATTGGCAATCAACTGATCCAATATTAAGCACAGTGTCAACGTTACAATTTGACATTTGCCCTGGCTTTGCCCCAAAGTCTTGCTGAACTCGAATCACTTGTAGCTAAGCCCAATGTGTTTACTTTCTGTGAACAGCGTGTAGTAGAATGCTATGACAAAGCTAAGGTCAGTCAGGAACAGCGTGTAGTAGAATGCTATGACAAAGCTAAGGTCAGTCAGGACCCAACCATACCTCACGGCTTTAAACCCAGTTTATTTTCAAGCTTTGAACACAGCACATCACTGCTGTCCCCGAAACATTGAGACATTTGAGGACTACAAAGACAAGTGAGCATTTTGATAACTGTTATCATAAATGTGCCATTGTTCATCTATGTAATATGTAGAAAAACAGAACAATTGACAACAGATTAATCGACCACATATGTACATGCAATACTACCTAGAGGTCTCCTGATTGGCTACCAATCTACACCCGTCAATAAAGGAATGGAGACTGAGTAGATTATTACATTTAAATGTATGTAGTATTTTATCACACATAATGCAAAATTGTATATAGTGTATGTATTCAGTTAGTATTGATACAGTATTAAATGATCTTAGAACCATCTTTCTCTTTTCTCCAGATAGTTGTTTAGCTACACGTGAACATATAACGCTGCGAAAAAATGCAAATGTTGTTTAGCAGCATGATAGACACAAATTATACCACACTAATCTGTACTTTTTTTATTAAAACATATCACTTAGATACAAGTGTGTCACAATTATTGGCACCCCAGAAAATGTATTTACAAAATCTATTTCATGTATATCTTTGTCTTCGGGAAACTCCTAAGTGGTCACCAATAACATCCTGTTTCACTCGGGTATAAATATGAGACAGAAGCCCAAATCCCTTAGTCATTCGTGAACAGGGGAACGGCCAGAAAATACACAAATCAAATGAGACAAAAGGTTGTTGACCTATAGGCAAATCAGTCAGTGGCAATGAAAAGATAACTATGTGCCTGAAAAAAACTCCATTATTAGGCAATAGTTAATTTAAATTGTAAATCTAAAACAACTGGAGCTCTGGTGAACTTGTTTAGAACAGGATGCAGGTCTATTTTGGCCACATTTTGGTACAAAGGATGGTTCAAGGAGAAAGTAAATGTCAGAGAAATCTAATCGGGAAAAGTGCAGAAGTTAGATAAATCTCTGAGTCTCCATGTCTCCTAAACTACGATATGACTGCATCTCCATGCCAACGAGTTGATTGGAGGGGATGTCCGAAGAAAGCCTCTGCTTTTACCAAACCAAAACCGTGAAATTGTTTCGATATATCAAGATGTTATACAAGATGTTGGTTTGCATAAAAAGAGCCATGATCATACAGAAAATAACCAAATATTCCTGAAGTATGGTGGACTACATTTCATTTTGTTTGACTACCAAAAGCTCTGGGATCTTCTAAGGATACATGGCAATATGTATTCCATCAAAAAACAGGAGCTTTGAAGCCAAAAACCTGTCAGCCTCGGCCAGGGTGGCCAAACTGGGCTGTCTTTAGATGTTCCTGCCGACAGCGATCCAATTACTTAAGCAAACCTCAAAAAATCTACCTTAAAATGGTTCACTGACCATAAAATCAAGCATTTGTAAAGGGCGAACACAGTTATAGGAGATAACTAAGAGCTGCTAACTTGGCAAAGGGAGGGTGCACAGAGTATTACATGCAAGGCTGACAAAAATTGTTTATACATAAATAAATAATTTATTAATGACTGTTTTTAACGCTGTTGACTTAATTTAAGATTCCTATTATTTTTGGACTGTAAGACCAAGCTGATAAACACTCGGTACCGTTTCTTATTTTCTTTTGGTTCAAGTGAAGCATTTATTATTTTTCAACTGTTGTTGCTTTTACAGTAGGTTTCCATAAAGAAAGGTCATGCTTTTACTCTGTATGTCGTATGCATATTGTGTACATCGTTGTTTGGCATCGTTCTCTCAGGACCGCGCTGTTATGTTTTGTATTAGCTAACTGAAAGATACCTCTCATCTGTCTCTGCGTTGTCAATCATTCGTTACAGAAATGTTTCTTTCAAGACGTTCACAGTAACAAACAGTCAGGAAAAAAGATGTGTCGATCTGTTGGCATAGTTCATAAGTGGTCTCAAACTCTGTTTTCTGCTCGTACACATTCTGTACTAGCGTAAAGCTAAAGTTGTACTGAGAGTGAGGTCTAACCCATCTAACTACAGTATGTCCTGCAGCCGTAACCCAATGCAGGGATTCTCTTATCTGGTAACGGTTAGCAGCCCTATCTGTAGGGACTGACAAAGTGTTAACAACACGCTGGCTTTTGTTCTGGTCTGGTTTAAGGTTCTGTGAAGCTACAGCAGCTGGTGTGTTTCGTCTATAAAAACATTGGGCTTCGCTGTTCGATCCCAATTTTTATTTCTCTGTTTGGTGCCGTGCACCTCGTCTTTATCATTTCATCGTAATATTATCAACTTGGAGACAGTATTTATTGAATCTAAATTATTTATTTATTTTAATTTCACGTTATACACCTGGTATTACTAATATCATACATGTCATTAATGAAGTAGACATCGATGCCTTTACTTTTACTATTGTGTTTTTTGTCAAAAGAGCAAGAAAGTTTTGAAGTGTCTCTCTTTCTCGCACGCACACACACGCACCCACACACACACACACACACACATGGTGAAACCATTATCCAGTATCATTCGATATGAACCAGACATCGAGCCAATATAACCTGGTGTGACCGTCTCTACTAGCTGTCAGTTACACGTGAGGCCAAGAGATAAGTGCCAGTCCCTGGCAAGGTATATATTCCACCGAATACCTTTGTTCCATTAGATGTACTATAGTGACGAAACCTAATGTGCATTCAGCACAAGTACACAATAAACTACATTAGCTATGCAAAATGCTGATCCTTTGTAGTCGAGGTTGCAGAAATATGCAAATGTTCTGTTGCGCCAGAACTCCAATTGAGTAATAATGATCGCCTCTTGTGTTGTTCGTTGGATTCTATGGTTGTGTAGTTGTGTATGGTATGAATTAAGCGTTACTCAGAGACAGCAGTAGGCCTATTCATTTTCCTGGGTTCTTGTTGTAGTTAAATATACATGTACTTTATTATCCTATGTTTAACAAATACAATAAATGTTGATAATTATATGTAATATATGCATAATATTATATTGCTTTAATTTCATTATAATGTATTATTATTGATATTTTTTATTATTCGATTATTGTTGTTGATGTTGTTGCTGTTACTATCATGTCTAAAAGTTTTCATGGACACTATTTTTGTACCTCTACAAGAAATAAAAGCTTCTTTAAAAATGTATGGCCTCATGTCATGACTTTCTTTAGACAATTCTAAATTAACTCATTACAATAATCACATACATTGCTCTTTACAAGTCTGCTGCAAACCTCTGGCTCTACAGTATCTTCAGAGAAGCCATCAATCAACACACAATACCCCGCTAATGCTTTGCGGCTTCTTGGTTTGGCCTTGGCTTTGCACTTCGATATGGGCTGTTTCTCCCATTCATCTTTGTACATCTCTTTCAGACTTGATGTCAGGCTTCTGTGAACTGTGATCTTCAGCTCTCCCCACAGATGTTGCTTCTGGTCCAATCAAGGACATTCACGGACTTGTGCCAAACACAATAACAACTGGGATAGTTGTCGTGCTAAAAAATAAATATTTTTCCAAGTCTGAGGTCTAGTTTGTATGTTGCTTCGTTAACGGTTCTCCCCATTCTGATTCCATTCCATTCTCCGTTTTTTTAGTCCCTGTCACTGAGTCCCTGAGAAGCATCCCCATAGCATAATCTCCTACTATCCTTCACAGAAATGATGGCGTTAACCTGGAATACCTTGTTTTCACCAAAAGTAGAATTTGACGTTCAGGCTTAATTGTAATCCGTGAGGTGTAGGTACAGTCCCTGGCTTGGTTTTGCATGTAAAATGTAAGACCTGATTCAACCAATCGAAGTTCCCGCAGCGTGATTTTTATGTTCCAGAGACATCTGACGGACAATTAAAGAAAACAAGAAGTATCTGAGTTCATCCTGGAGTGTCACAGGAAAGTGTCTAAATACTCGTTTATATTAGATATTTTTAAGTTCTCATTTTCATGTCAGTGACACATTTCTGAACACGTGTTTCGAGTTTTTCAGTGTGGAGATTGATGCAGAAATGCATGTGTAATCAATTATTAATTTAGTGTGTAA
Organism: Dallia pectoralis; assembly: GCA_029465975.1. Classification (NCBI taxonomy): domain Eukaryota; kingdom Metazoa; phylum Chordata; class Actinopteri; order Esociformes; family Umbridae; genus Dallia; species Dallia pectoralis. The sequence goes on along the minus strand of CM055761.1, from coordinate 3,539,795 downwards.
CACAGTAGAGTACGCAATACAGTGTGGGGCAGGGAGAGACACAGAGGCTGTGTTCAGGGAAATGGAGGTGTTTTATTAACTTAACCAGATGGGTGAGGAGGTAATGGGGAAACCGAACTCAAAAGACGAACGGTACCACGCAGCCTTTGCCTGTCTACTGGGATGCATACTTGTCAACCAATCATTTGAATGTTTTTAGTTGACCGACACAAACTGTGCAGTTATTCTCAAAGCCGCAGAAGATATAAATAAATTAACATTTGAGACCTCCACTTTAACTCGGTTTTGCACCTCAGCTGGTAAACGTTACACCACCGTAAACTCTTTGGTAGTATATATAATGTCTAGCACCATCCATTTGCAGTGCTGTGTCTGTACCCGTCGTCGTTACTTTCTGTTTAAGAGGTTAAAAAGCCTCTGCTAAATAACCAAGATCAGTTCATTCATTGATCAAAAAGTATTCGGATGCTTGTTTTCTACCGTGTCCTCATGGATCCAGGATTCAACAGGAGACAGGCTTTTAGTTTTCTCTCACTAAACACTGACCTATTTACAGCCTGGAACTCAAGTTGTTTGGCCACCTGCCCAGGGGTTGCGTGGTATTATTAGTACACTATGTTCTCTCTTCAGGGATACAGTAAAGAGATCAGCATATAGATATGAACCTCGCAGAGCAGCTCATCCCAGCGACTGTTTGTGGTTGGTGGTGTGTTATCGGAGTCATGCAATGTGCTATAGCATAGACAGACCATTGAACATTGCAGTGCAGTGGGCAACACGTGGTCTTCTATTGGCCGTGGTCTAACAGGTGCCTTATCTCAACGCTAAAGGTGTTCCCGCAAAAGAAAAGACATGTCAAAGAGTGTGATGGCGCCGGATAAGAGAACAAGACAGGCCTTGTGCAGTAGTTTACAGAGACGTGCAAAATGTGGTTACAGCCTGGGCACTCCACAAAACCCTCCTGTGGGAACTCTTTCTTTCAATTGATGCCATTTCCTTTAGACTATTAGAACACCCATGCTGGTAACTCGGCGGGCGGTGACCGCACAAACATCTGAGAAATTCGTGTGATGTAACTTTTCTTAACCGTTGCAAGTCTTCACAATACTGACATGGAAAGGTGTTGTAACCCGGGGCCTCCAGGAAGGAAATATGCAACTCGATGGAGCTTTGGTCATGATGGTTTTTATCTAACAAAATTTTTTCATTTCTACATACATTTCCAGTGAAATTACGTGAAATCACAAATCCATGCAATGTTTTTAAGTTTGTCGAAAAAATCGTCTGCTTTACATAAGAATTAATTTGAATTTAAATTGAATTGAAAATTGTAATTGTTCCAAATCTTGTATCAGCAGGTCCCCTAGCGGCTGCAACGTAGTGCACACCCACACGCGGGATTTTCAAAACGCGTACCTGTTTTTGAGCCTCGGCGCTTGCCATATAACTGTTAAACTGCGCGCGGAATATTGAAGGGACATAAACAACACAGGAAAAAAGACACGAGTGTTCAAGTTAAAGCATGATATAGCGGCGGACATGTATCTGATGTTAAATATTCATCAACATATATATATTATAAAGACAACGTAACCAGGGACGTGGAAATATGGTATGTGGCGTTTTAATAGTGAGATTTTATCCATGTCTAGCTGCTATATGAGCAGGTCCTAGCTTGTTAACCGGTACCAGTACTGTACTTCCCTGCCTACCAGAACAGTTGTATTTAATCAACAATTGTTCGAACACTTTTCAAACGTAGGAATGGACAATTTTTAAAATACACATTTTAAAATACAACTTTTTACATTAAATTATGTATATGACAAGGGTTAAATCTCTGCGTCCGGAAATAAAGGTTTAGTAAGGAACTTTTAATTTGAAATTATGTAGTCTAGACGAGCTGTGAGAAAATGATTTGCGACATGCAGTTGTCCCTTTTGTCTCATCTGTCATGACAGAGGCGAAGCCTTGCACCAAGCCAGGTGGCCAAAAGGAAACAAGGGGCAGATTCGGATGAGGACTGGGATCCTGAAGAAGATGTACGTGTATATATATATATGCTGGTTTGATCTGACCATCATCAGTTTTGACTTCGATTGCTTCTCTACTGATCTCAAGGTGATCGGATAACAACAGTACATGTTGTACATGTTGTTTCAGACCAAACGAGAACGGAAAAGAGGAAAGGAACCCAGTCAAAGCAGAGAGACCTACGTATCTCCCTTCAGAAAGCCACTGACACAGTTGAGCAACCAGCTGGTATCGTGTGTGGACAGCAATGCACATGTGAGTTTTGTCATGTTAAATCATCACGCACAGGTCCTCGACAAGTGTGTAGCATGAGCTTGCATGAACAATCAGTACATAATGCCGTAATCGACATGCGATCACTGTTTCTTAACTATTTCTTCTGATAAATGTATTGTCTGCACAGGAAGCCTTCATTCGAAGTATCCTCTCAAAACCTTTTAAAATCCCGATCCCCAACTACACAGGTACGTGTCCCGTCAACATTGTCGATGCTCGGTACATTTCTCGCCGCATATTTCGATATGACACAACCCTGATTAGTGGTTCATTCGGGGATTGGGTTTATTTCACAGGCTCCCTGGGGATAAGAGCGCTGGGACTGAAACGCTCGGGGGTGAGGAAGTCTCTCCACGACCCGTTTGAGGATGGGGCGCTGGTCCTCTACGAGCCTCCAGAGCTGAGCGCTCATGAGCTGATCAAAGCAGAGAAGTGAGTCGATGTGAAGACATTCAATTTAAAACATTTGACGTTTGACCGGTTTAGTGTATGCATTTATCCAGGAGAAAGCTTAGTCACATTATTTTATTTTTTAAGATAATACACTTTATTTTTTATAGCGCCTTTAAAAGTAGCTTCTCAAAGCGCTTTACAACCTAAAAGCAATAGATCCAGACAAGGAAAAAACATGCAGTTTTCATACTCTTGAACTTGCTTATCCTCAGAGGGAAGAGAGTTCTATAGTTTATTAGCAAAATAATGATGCAAACATGTCTTAGTCATAAAAATGTGGGACTGTTTGTCGTTGTTCAATCATGTTTCGCTTCATGTGCAGAGAGAAATTGCCTGTTCATGTTGTGGTGGATCCAGTTCTGGGAAAGGTTCTCAGACCCCATCAGAGAGAGGTACAGTCTCTTTCTTAATCGTGTGACATTATCGAATAACCAGGGACCAGGCATTGTTTGCGTGCTGTTCTTTCAACCGCAGCTTAACCCGGTTGCGACGTTTCTGTGCCAGGGAGTGAAGTTCCTGTGGGACTGCGTGACGGGTCGACGTATCGGTGAGTCGTACGGCTGCATCATGGCTGATGAGATGGGTCTGGGCAAAACCCTGCAATGTATTGCCCTCATGTGGACCCTGCTGCGTCAGAGTCCAGACGGCAAGCCGGAGATTGACAAGGCCATCGTGGTGTCGCCCTCCAGTCTGGTCCGTAACTGGTACAACGAGGTGGGCAAGTGGCTGGGCGGACGCATCACGCCGGTGGCCATCGACGGAGGATCCAAGGAGGAGATCGACAGAAAACTAGGTAGGCTTTCTCAGGTGACTGCATTGCTGGATGTAAGGGTTGATGATTGATTTCAGTGCCGATCCTAAAGACAAGTTAATTAAAAGTTAGTTAAAACGAGTCAGTTAAAAGTTAATTGTAGCTAAACATTACACAGGGATCAGTTTTGACAGTTGACAGGGTTTTCACATTTTGCGGGGGTCATGGCTGTGCTCGTGCGGGGGGGTCATGGCTGTGCTCGTGTGGGGTCATGGCTGTGCTCGTGCGGGGGGTCATGGCTGTGCTCGTGTGGGGTCATGGCTGTGCTCGTGCGGGGGGGTCATGGCTGTGCTCGTGTGGGGTCATGGCTGTGCTCGTGTCCTCTACAGTGAACTTCATGACTCAGCGTGGCTTGAGGGTTCCCACTCCCATTCTGATAATTTCATACGAGACGTTCCGGCTTCATGCTGAAGTTCTGCACAAAGGCACAGTGGGACTCGTTATATGTGACGAGGTACAGCGACGAATATCTATGTTCTTAATTTAACACTCGAATCATTTTAACATCATGATGAATTTGATTACGATAATGACAAAATGGCCAATAAACACCTAGCAATGGTTTTAATGAGTTGCGTTGATTTGTAGACCGGATATGTCCGTGACGCTGTTTTCTACCCTGTAGGGTCATCGGCTTAAGAACTCTGACAACCAGACGTACCAGGCTCTGAATGCTATGAGTGCCCAGAGGAGAGTACTGATATCTGGCACACCCATTCAGAATGACCTGCTAGAGTACTTCAGTCTGGTGCACTTCGTCAACGCTGGCATCCTTGGTAAGTTGATACTGCTCACTCGCATAAGGGATGAAACTAGATTAACAAGACTGGTGCTGCACACACAAAGATATCAAATGAGATCGCTCACATCCCCTCATCCGATTCCGTTAATAGGGACGGCCCAGGAGTTTAAGAGGCGTTTTGAGGTTCCCATTCTGAAGGGGCGCGACGCAGATGCCAGTGACAAAGACCGGCTCACTGGAGAGGAAAAACTCAAGGACTTGATCGGCATTGTCAACAGGTCAGTACGAAAGTCTCACGCATGACTGAAGATCCGGGGGTTTGTTAAAATCTACAGCACAACAGACCTCTGATGTCACACGTGTGTCATTTCTGCACACAGCGGTGCAGCTTGTGCTTAATGCATTTCTCCTTATGGTGGTTTCAGGTGTCTAATCAGGAGAACCTCGGATATCCTCTCCAAGTACCTGCCTGTTAAGATCGAGCAGGTTGTCTGTTGCAGGTAACCTTTCAGAGAAATGTTCGCCCATATCCATTCAGGAGGTTTCCCGCGAGTCCACACTGGGTGTTCCAGTCTGGAAGGACTGGTGCATAATTGAGCACATGTCTGTCCTCTCCAGGCTCACTCCCCTCCAGACAGAGCTGTATAAGCTGTTCCTGAGACAGGCTAAACCGCTGGAGGCGCTACAGCAACAGGGAAAGATCGGCGTCTCCTCTCTGTCTTCTATCACCTCTCTCAAGAAGCTCTGCAACCGTAAGTTTCCAAAACGCAAGGCCGCCGAAATGTTTAGCGTTTTCTATTAAGACTAAGCCAGGTCCCAGTCAATAATGTTAGCTAAAGTGTACCGATGATGACGACATCCTGTTTTTAACAGAATGTTGAGAGGCGTTGTGAATGCATGGGTATATTGGCAGGTGCCGGTCAGTTGAATGTACATATTGGCATCAGTATTTTTTCATTATTTTCTCGTCTCCCAGACCCGACTCTCATTTATGACAAGTGTGTGGAGGGAGAGGAGGGTTTCAATGGCGCTCTGGATCTTTTCCCTCCTGGATACTCGACAAAGGCCGTGGAGCCTCAGCTCTCTGGTAACAACATGTTACTTTGGTTTAAGGAATGATTGGCCGTAGTGAAATAATTCAGTTGGAGCCTGCAGGTGTAATTAACGAATGTTCTGTTTTAATGCATTGAAATCACTGGACAATACAAGTGTACGTTATCAGTTCCAGTACCAGCATATGGAAGCTATAGTGATGTGTGTCTTTCTTTCTCCAGGTAAAATGCTGGTTCTGGACTACCTCCTGGCCATGACCAGAAGCACCACTAGTGACAAAGTGGTTTTGGTCTCCAACTACACACAAACACTGGACCTCTTCGAGAAGCTATGTCGAACTCGAAGGTGAAACGAATCCGTGCATCGTTTTTAAATCGGAACCATTTGCACATTTAGAACGTAACAAACAAACGATTCTTTCCGATCAGATACCTCTACGTTCGGCTTGACGGCACAATGTCCATCAAGAAGAGGGCAAAGATCGTGGAGAGGTTCAACAGCCCATCTGTAAGCATGACACATCTAGAAATGGCATCTTACTACAACCTAGTGAAGGCTGCAGCCAGAAGTATTAACATCAGAATCACTTTTAATCGCCTTTTTGTGTAATCGTGCCGCTAATAGTGGACGACATATAGAGACAGAACTCACTTGTACACAAACTCGACTCTTATAAGTCGACAATATATGCAGTGGCTGCTGAGAGAACCAGCTTACACACATCTTGAATCTCCAGTTGTTGGTGTGCACGTTTAGATGCATGCTAAACTCTATGCAGTGAGATGACTAGAGTGCAGTTGGTTGTCTTTGCGAGGTGAACATGGTCTCATTAGTCTCCGTGGGTCAGATGGGGGGTTACAGAGGACTCGTCACTGTGCGATATAAATGTATTTAATGGGATGCAGATTTCCTCCTTGACTTGGTGTGAACCTGTCATTGGAGTCCTGTTTAGTTGGTGGTGGTTGTCTGTGTCAGAATCAATGTTGTCAATGCTATATCGTTAGCTGTGCTATTAGCTCTGTCGCCCGTCCATTTTCTCACCGTGGGTTTGACAGGCTTTACGATTGGAAGGTTCTGTCTTCAACTCTGACTCACACTCCATATTTTTCCCAGAGCCCAGAGTTCATCTTCATGCTGAGTAGCAAGGCCGGAGGATGTGGCCTGAATTTGATTGGTGCAAATCGCCTGGTGATGTTTGACCCTGACTGGAACCCAGCCAATGACGAGCAGGCTATGGCCCGAGTCTGGAGAGATGGACAGAAAAAGACATGCTATATCTACAGGCTGCTTTCAGTGAGTAGCTGGACTATAATCACAGAATAACATCAGCCAGTTAAACTCCCATTATTGGCCGCATTGAAAGCAACATCTAAGTTCAGGCACCAATCAGAATGCGTTCCTAATGTTATTTGCTATTCTCTTACAGACGGGGACAATTGAGGAGAAGATTCTCCAGAGACAGGCCCATAAGAAGGCTCTGAGCAGCTGCGTGGTGGACGAGGAGCAGGATGTAGAGAGACATTTCTCTCTGGGGGAGCTACGAGAACTGTTTCACCTCAGTGAAGAGACCACCAGCGACACACATGACAGGTACACACACGCGCTGGCGTGTCCATTGATTATCAAAACCTTCACAAAATGAAGCTTTTTGTTCTCACTTTCCCAATGTTGGTTGGTGGTGCAATAAAAACAAGCCCACAGCTTTGTAGTTAACATCTGTAGAATAATTTCCAAGTTAGTTTAGATAATGCCTGTTTAACTTTGAGGTGAGATTACAGATAAACATACATTTTATTTCCCACTAAGCCACAAGTTCTGAGTTATTAGGCCCCGTACAGCAGACAGTTGTGTGTCTCTGTGTGCCAGGTTCCGCTGTAAGCGCTGTGTGAACGGGCGTCAAGTGCGTCCCCCTACTGAGGACTCGGACTGCACCTGCGATCTATCCCAGTGGTATCACTGCTCTGACAAGAAAGGTCTGAGGGACCCGGTGCTGCTGGCGTCCTGGGATGCAGCCGTGTCCTTTGTCTTCCACCAGCGCTCCCACGAGGACCAGAGAGGGGTAGTGTGACAGCCAGGCATGATCGCCAGGTTGGTTGAGATGGACCCTGAACCAAGCACGGCCAATCAGGAGCGACATTACTGAGACATGGGTCAATAGAGGATTGTACACACTGGAAAATGGACAAACAGTTCCTCATTGGTTAGTGGTAGTTGTACTGTCTGTGGGTCTGAAACTAATAATTATATTGAAGACTATTAAGATCTCATGAAACGGATATCCTACTTCTGTTTTTGATTATATTTACTCTGTAAATAATATTTATGTATATTGTTTAAGTGTGTATTTGTTTCTTCTTGATATTATTATTTTGATAAATTTTGTACAATTAATACTGACAAGTGAATTTTTAACAGGTAAGTTGACCAATATAAGTCTATCAACAATACTAACATGACTGGAAGGCTGCAAGAGAGGCGTTACAACTGTGACACAGTCAACAATAACAATACGACGCGTTACAACCGTGACACATTCAAAAAACGAAAGACAAACTTGGATCATTTATATTTTTTATAGCACTCTAAAGTGGACCAGCCAGCAGGAATATTCACCCTGCTTCGTTCATAGGACGTACGGCCTAGTTCACATGAAGCTGACGTAATCAGCCATGGTGTCCCTGGAGTTCCAGTAATCAGTGATGAGGTCACAGACATGACCCAGAATGGCCAGGGCCGTGTCTCTGAGCACCAGGTCTCTGTCCAGGGGATTGTTCTTCAGACCGATCAGTAGTCTCTGGGGAGGACGATGGGTCCCCAATAGCCTACCCAACTCCAGCAGCTCTGACGGCTTGATAAAGTTGGAGCTGTGATCCATGAAACAGGAATTACAATCAGAATGGCTGTGGTTATGTAACGATTAACTGCCAGGGCTGTCAAAGTGAACAGTTACACGCTGTCCATCACAGACATGACAAACAAGGAATTGGAATGGTCGCGATCCCAACAGTCCAACATGAAGGATCAATTAAGCGTCTACAAAATGTCAATATAGATTAGCGAACTTTTTAAATGTGGACAGTACTTGCCTAATATCCAGTTCTTTCAGTGCACTTGGTGATGGTTCCATGAAAAGTTCCCCCAAGACAATCACGTTCTTGGCTAAAGGTAGAACATAACAAAATATTTTTTCGTTAATGCATTTCATAAAATAAAATACTGCCTATTGTTGTTATGGGGTTATCTACAAAACACAGCTAAATGAAAGCTTACCAAGGCGGTTTTCAACCAGGCTCAGAGACTGGAGAGTAGGCAATTTCTTGATTGAATTAACCAGCTGTCTGACCGCATCTTCCTTATCACTGCATTTCTCCAAAAAGTTACAGTCCTTCAATGACAACGCTGTCATCGCGGAGAGACAGGAGAACACAATCAGTACGAGTCAAAAATGGTACCCTGTTACCATAGGGCCCTGGTCAAAAGGAGTGCACTTAAAAAGTAATAAGAGTACCAGAGACGGATACTAAGCAAATGTTAAGATCCAGAGCAACGCAACATTGCAAAGTGTGTAAGAGAGGTAACATAGTTCCCTCTAAAATTATTGGCACTCTTGGTAAAGACTTTTCCCCTGTTTTAGTGTACAACCAAGCGGATAAACAACAACTTTTGCCCATGCGTTTCAGATGCTACCTGATGAAAATCTCTACTTGCCTTCCAACGTACAGTTGTCGTGCAGTAGCTGGAAAAATGCACTGTGACAGTTGGACAGGTTGATACCCTCCAAGGCGAGTTCTCTCAGTTTCCGGTTAGACTCTGCAACATCAGAACACGCAAAAGATATTTTAACAAACGTCAATATGAGAAAGAAAAGCTGCACACGGAAATTATATTATGATATTTCTGAATGAAGAGCTAGAGAATCCATATTACATAGCCCAGTAAGCACTGACCGTCATCTATATCCGGGGGAGGAAAAAAAACAGACAAATAGCCGCCTAACTCCGTTCACGGTGGTTTTACGTTACTTCGGTCATGACTAATGGCTTTATTCCAAGTTATCAAGAACGTTTGAAAACACGTACCAGCCACTGTGTGGATAAGGTGTCTGGAGGAGAACTCACAGCGGTTTCCTGAGACGTGAAGTGAGGTAAGGTGAGGAGATCTGTTCAGCACACTTAGCAGACTCTCCAAACTGGTCCTCATGTTTGGCAAATTCACACACAGCTTTTCCAGGGAGAGTTCTGGCAAATGGGAAGAGTTATTTGTCTTATAAAACACTTTCTGATTCTGATCTTAGAAACAATACAATACAACTGCATTGGGCAAACGCTCTTTGTAAACATCCAACTTGAATTAAAATCTGTCACCAAACCCAACAACAGGAATATTCAACATTGTTGCTTTCAAAGGTCAGAAGGCTTGATTCAGTCTCTTATTAGACGGTACGAAACACAGAAGTGTTTTCGTCATGCCCTGAAAAACTCTCAACAAGAAAACCCATTCGATACAGATTAGAGATGAATAACTTGTGCCGATCACACGATCAGGTTCCCAGAAACAGCGAGCGTGGATCTCATCAGTCACCTGTTTGGTGTGTAGATTGCCTCGTGCCTCTCACCGGAGGGCGGTCGTACTCGGGGAAGAATTGTATTTCCACAGAGATTGACCGTAGGGCGGGGCAAGCGTTCAACAGTGACTCCATCAAACCAGCATGGGGGAGGGACCCCACACTCAGCTCAGTGAGCGAACAGCCTCCCTGCTCAGATAGCTTCTGCAGACACTCTGCCAGTCTCAACACGTCGCCCTCCTCAAAGGTCCCTGAAAACATAGGCATCAACAAGATATAGAGCATCATTGGAGCACTTGGTGTAGCTCAGTGCTCGAGTGCATGCATGTTCACATGATGTCCGGGGTTCAATCCCCAGCTTCTCCCCAGGTCGCCGTTGCAAATGAGAAATTGTTCTCAAAATCGGCCTACATGGTTAAATAAAGGTTCAATAATACAAAAATATCATCAGGCGGTGTCCCATTACCCTAGTAGTGCACTAGAGGATTATAATGATATTTGGTACACTTCACTACTTCTGACTAGGCTACTATGAAGTGAATGTGGAGTCATTTGGCACGGATAATGAACACAAGCCACGACATATGGCAGACTTACAAGCACCATGCAGGCTTAAGGAGCGGAGACACAGCCAGGAAGGCAGTAGAGGAAAGAGAACGGGAAGGATTCCATCCGTAAAGAACTTAATGACCAGGGAATGGATCTGTCCTTTGGGGCAACTCTCCTTCGACGAAGTAGCCGAGGGAACGAGCATCTGGCACAGTGGTTTGGGCTCCAAACAATGGCATGGCCGACTGTCCGGATCTGGCTGTTCCTTGGCAGGGGCAATACTCAACCGGGGACGCTTGCGTTGGGTATCGTCAGGCTCTGTGTCCTCTGGGCCCCAGCAGGCAGCGGTGGTACCAGCACTTTCGTCAGGTCTCATCTCTCCATGGATGGACTGCAATGGGCATTGTTGGCTGGCACTTTGAGGCCCTCTGCCGTGAAGTATCCAAGCCAGTAAACGTGGATCCGGGGTATGGTCTAAGATGACATTACGGACGGCCCCGTGGTCAAGTAATCGGTGCAGGGCGTATAAGATGCCACCGGGCACCACTCTGAGCTCACCGTTAACTTCCACCTTAACGGACCGTACGTTTTTCTCCAGAATGCTCAGAACATCTGTCTGTTGGGTGAATCTACAGTGAGGGGGTGTTCGGAACACCGGCAGGAGCTGAACGTATTTGGCCATGGCCAAGAGGAGGGTGTGAAAGTCGACATTCAGGAGGTATTTCGTATCCCCTCTGAACCGGAGGCCATAGAATGCGTTTTTAAACAGCTTGCTCATGGTTTTCTCCCTCCATTCATCTTCAGTGAGTCTGGTCTGGAAGAAAACATATGATGAACGATGAGCATGTTGATTGCAATCTAATTTACTTATTAGGCTACGCATTTGCTGCTATACATGAAGCATTTTTTTTATTAACAATGAATTTGTCGATTATATACTTACACACTCTTTGCGAGGCCCAGAGATTTCTCTCAATATTCCTGCCCAAACAAATGAGGTGGAGATTCCTGAAAGAGAACACAATCAAATGCTGAGACTTTGTAAGCCTAATGTAGCTTTTAGTCTCATTGCAACTATTCTAAACTAAATCAGAGGTTTCATATTGTGGCTATCTTTCCACACAGGCATCAGATTTGTTTTAGAATGAGACCACATGTTCCTGATGGCATGCAATCGGTTACTCCGAATCCCTACACTTTAGTCTAAATATTGTTGTACTGGCCTGACAACAACATCAGCAACGTAATACCACAGTGCGCTTGTTTATAGATGTCGGACTGGACAATATGTGCTAAGCTGGAGCCAGCTAGAGAAAACCTTGAAGGATCTGCACAAAACTCCTACGATAAATACATTTGTTTCAAAGACAAATTATCGCTGATAATAAATACATGTACTGAAAACAATACCCCAGTTGATGAATTTCTGTCAAAGCAGAACATCTAGATTGAAGTTCACATAATTGTCATGAGCTGCACAACTAAACATCTCTAAAGACTGATAAGAGGCAATACATTATCATTAGGTGTGTGCTGTAGCTTACAGTACTCACCTCTGAGATTCACTGCAGTGTGTATTCTATCCAGGTCAACAATGTTCAGATGAGGCAAGAGCTCCTTGATCAATGACACTGGTAGATCTAGATGTGTTACAATATATAATACAATGGTTACTATTTATTTAAATTCCAATCAATGATATTGAAACGGCATCTTAATGTATAGTAATAATCCTTAATAATAATTGGGTTAAGTATGATCAAGTAGATTTAAGCCTAAACAACATATAGTTAAAATAGCCCAGATACTAGACTTACCAAGAGCTTTCTTTTCCAGCACTTCCACGTGGTTACTGACTGCTTTTAGGCAGATATCCTTCAAGGTGGTTGCACTGTTGACTTGGGAAACCTGCCTGCCATGGGCATTTTTAATGTTTTCGATGTAAGAATCAAACATGCTTTGTCTAAAACATGCGAGACGATGTCACTGTGTTGTTAACTGAAATCTAGCAAATCACAAAATTAAAAGAGCCCAAGGCCTAATGTACAAAAACAACAAAACAAGTACAATTGTCAGTCACTATCCTATTGCATAATTGCATAAAGCAATATATGAAAAAAATTGAATGATAAAATTTAAGCTGTATCCTCTCGGTATCCAGCCAGCTATCGCATATCTGGATTTTACTAATGTTGTTTAGTTTTTCTTCGGTGAATTCTAACGGCGGTTGGCATCCAACGCTTTTGGTGCATTACCGTCCCCTACTGTAATGGAGTGTGAGCCAGTTTCAGGGAGGAGCTAACATCTCTGTCTCCTAAATAAACATATAAATAAAGATGATCGACCGTCTATGCTTCTCTGCCATTGTCACATAACCCCGTTGGATGATTCCCTGTCATGTGTTTTTTTAGTTATTTTTTATTGAACATTTTTATTGTACATCATAACAAACATCTCTTGTAAAAACATGTTTTAAGCGTTGCGCATGTTGTTTCGTTTTGACAACTTCCGGTAAAGTAATCTCCTCTTCCGCGTGTGTTAAGGGTTAGCGCATGCGCACATTCGCAACTTCACACTTTTAGTTTTGCTTTAGCGTCTTGTTCAGCTTCTTTGTGTTTAGAAAAAGTCCAATAGTGGTTAGAGATGGCCGCTAGATACGATCGAGCTATAACTGTATTTTCTCCCGATGGACACCTGTTTCAGGTGGAATATGCGCAGGAGGCAGTAAAGAAGGGCTCCACTGCGGTGAGTATTGTTGGCATGTTGGCTAACTAACTAGCCAGTTTAGCTAGCGAGTAGTACACAGCAACGGCTCTACAGCTAACAAGCTATATGGTCCATTCAATCACTTTATGTTGCTTTTGGTTTGTCTATATGAAATTGCTTTATGTTATGTTTTAAATTCAAGGTTATATTTGACGGTCTGAATAGTCATAGCTTGCAACTTGCAACAAATTGTAAGTTAGCTTACTAGCTTCTGCGTTATTTGTGGGTTTTCATTCAGTGGAGTGAACATGACTTGGCATGTTGTTGCTATATGTCAGCTAGCACAAGTGTAGCTGGTTTTGGTTTGACAGTACAGACACTTCAATTGCAACATCCCTACGCTATGGACATGGCTTACACTTAAAGTATTTTGACTGCATTCAGTAATATATATGTTTTGCAGGTGGGCATCCGAGGGAAAGACATTGTCGTTCTCGGCGTTGAGAAGAAATCCGTGGCCAAACTACAAGAAGAGAGGACTGTGCGCAAGATCTGTGCCCTGGATGATCACGTGTGTATGGCATTTGCAGGTAAAGCCACTCCACGACAACTCCAAAACGGTATTACTTGTAAGCCTTTTAATGCTAGATTGGTTCTGTTTTTGTGACTCTGACGTTGTCCTGATCCTGTGCCCTCCCAGGTCTGACAGCAGACGCTCGTATTGTTATCAACAGAGCCCGGGTAGAGTGTCAGAGTCACCGGCTCACTGTAGAGGACCCTGTTACTGTGGAGTACATCACACGCCACATTGCCACTCTAAAACAGGTGGGATGTTCTAAAAATAAATGATAAGACTATCTACCCAGGACATGTTTTTTGGTCAAATTAAGAATGTGTGTTCCATATAGGAAAATACAGGGAGGGCTGTTTTTTCATTTGATCTCTAAGGAACATGACCTTTATGGCTCTATGCACACCTTTCCTCTCTGTCAAACCTCTTGTAAGAATGTCTCTTGTTTTCTCTTGTTCCCCCAGCGCTACACGCAGAGTAATGGGCGCAGGCCGTTTGGAATCTCTGCTCTGATTGTGGGCTTTGACTCTGATGGGACCCCGCGGCTGTATCAAACTGACCCGTCTGGAACATACCATGCCTGGAAGGTGTGTGAAAGACATTTCCAGTGAACGTTTTGATATCAGGGTTTAAGTAAAAAGCATCACAGGTTAAAATGATATTTTTACAAGGAGCATGCACCTAAGTTAAGAGAGGTGCATGGTTAAAAATATATAATCAAACATACTTTAGATATTGCGGTCTTGCACATTTCTCACAGTTTTCTCATTCTGCCAATTCATTTTATGTGTGAGGGAAAGAGAATGTGTGCAAGGCAGGGATTTTATGATGTGTAACTTTATTTATGTGTTTCCTTTATTGTCCCTATATAAAACAGAATGCATTGTGATATAATTCTGGCAAAATCCCAAGCAGTTCTTTTAAATACATAAATTAATCAGAATTTGTTTATGGTACCATTCTGTTATAACACGTATAAAAAAGTATACAGTGCTACATTAGGTAGTAGTAGTAGTAGTACATGAGTAGAGCAGTACCAAGGACCTGTTTTTTGTAGCACCTGGTGTAAGTAAATAAGCGGTAATCATGGCATGCTACTGTTAGTAACTTTTCAGTATCATGAAATTAACAGATCACTTTACATTAGATTTTTTCTATGTTGCCACACAGTGTTTTGTTGTCAGTTTTATGAAATAAAGCTGTGACATAACAAAGTGTGTAACGTGAACCCGTCTGAATACTTTCTCCATGTAAATAAAAAATTCTAGGCTGCAGTAAAAAGTATTTTAATACATTCAAACAACTCTTACTAATCTGTTTTTTTTCATGGACTTACTTCTCAATCTACTTCTGCAGGCCAACGCCATTGGTCGCAGTGCAAAAACTGTCCGGGAATTTCTTGAGAAGAACTACACAGACGAGGCAATTGCCACCGACAATGACGCTATAAAGCTGGCCATCAAAGCCTTGCTGGAGGTATGGGAACCGTAACACCATAGAACATTAGTAGCTTCGCTCCCTGGTTTTCATCTGTTTTCTCTTTACTATATCAGACCTGGGTGTTGACACTAGCCACAACATTCTTTGGCCTCTTCATCATGTACAATGTGCAGCTGCCAGTTCGTAGTATTAGATCTGGCCCCCTTTGAAACATTTTGAATGAAAGGGGGAAATTCTGCTGACTTATCCTCTTTATTATGTTATACTTTCAGGTTGTCCAGTCAGGAGGGAAGAATATTGAGCTGGCAGTGATCAGAAGGAACCAGCCACTGAAGGTAAATATGTACAAACACCTTTTCTAGTCGTGTCTTTTAAATCCATCCTAGTTTAGGGATGTGGGCTTGACTTACAAACGGGTCATAGTCTGATATGCATATTCACTAAGGCAAATGTCTGTCTCTCTCAGCTTTTGGAGTCTAAAGAAATTGAAACCCTTGTGGCTGAAATTGAGAAGGAGAAAGAAGAGGAGGCGGAGAAGAAGAAGCAGAAGAAATCTACATAAATTCCAACTAGTCTGTTCGCATAATCTGTTTGTTTTGTGAGGATTGGATACGTTTCAATTGAGGGTGAATGCATAAAATACCAACTGTATCCAAGTAGAAGGCACTTTAGTCTCCATCTTTTGTTGTGTAAAAATATTTACATCATCAACAACGTTTCTGTCGACTTGTTAGCACATCATAATATTCACCCTGAACTGAAGCATTTCTGACCCCACAAATAGTGCTGTTCTTGATTAAAAGATCGTCATTTGTATTTTTGAAAGATCGGTTGTGTCTTTTACATGTTGATAAATTAAATGTGCGTATTGCATATTAATGGCCGGATGGATTGGTATGCATGCACGATCTAAACTACAATCATGAAGTCATGTAAGAATTGTTCAGGGATAGTTCCACAAATCAATGAGAAAATATCTCCCCCTCAATCATATTGGATTAATTACCAAAGAAATCAATAAGAACACACCTCCCCCTCAATCCTATTGGATGAATTACCAAAGAAACCAATAAGAACACACCTCCCTCTCAATCCTATTGGATTAATTGATCGTCCCAATTATCCGGTGCACGTGTGTCAATTACACATCAGTTCCTTGTTCGGTTCGGGTACCGTGTAGAATTGACACACCGAATTCACTTGTCATTGTGCAAGGAAAAATAACAATTAATGAATATTAAAGGTAAAACAATTATGTTTTGCTCCGTTGGAACACAATTAAAACCATGTAATTTTCCACAGTAAAAATTTCTAATTCAAAATGCCAACCACCGAAACGCAAAACCAGGAAAAGAAAACGTGCCTTGATGAGGCTAATGGTGAAGGTGTACCGGCTAATAATAACACAACGGTCTCCGGGAAGGTTACTGTCGTGTCGTCGTCACTCGTCCCAGACACCGGTCACACAAACCCGCAGAATGCAGCCACTACCACCGCGCACCTGTCAGTGGCGCACCCTGGTACCACCTCCACCGCGGCCATCTCACCTGTTCAGGCAAGCGCTCAAACAACTACTACAAAGTTTGTGATCGCAACCAAAGGACCGAGACCGATCTCTCCGCTGCTTGTCGCGTCAAGAGTGAGTTCTCCAATGGCCACGGTATGCGCGCAACCCGTACTGGCACGCCTGAGCGCTCCGCCGGGACCGGTCGTCACCCGAGTTTCCACCCCTAGTAAAGGTGCGGTCATGGCTGCTGTGCCGAGGTCAACTTGCATTCAGCAACCGACTGCAACTGTCAAACCTACACAGACCACATCCGTTCAGCTTCCAGCCAACTTTCAGATCCCGCCAGGTGAGTGTCTTCTCAGTGTCTGCCTGGTTAATTGCCCTCACCTGGTCAACCCTCGGCCCGTCCTGGTCAATCATCAGCTCTAGGGGCGGCTGGTGATCTTAAACTATAACTAAATAAAGTGTACCTTTAAAGTGAGTAATGTTCTCTCTATAGGCATGGTGCTCATTCGTAGTGACAGTGGTCAGCTGATGCTCGTGTCCCAACAAGCCTTAGCCCAAGCCCAAGGCCTCGTAGCCAGAACCCATGGCATCATGACCTCTACTAGCACCAGGCCACCTGCTACTCAGGTGTGTGTTTACATGGCACATTGTGACAGCTATTATGGACTTCCCTGTAATGTGCGTTGCATAGCCCGATGTTATGTCATTGTAGGTGACCACTGCAGTGGCTGTGAGAAAAGCAGATACTCCTGTGGTGATCAGGATGCCCCCTCCTCCTCCCAGCCTCCACGAGACCAAAGCACAAAGACCTTTGGTCAAGGTATCCAAATATCTGGTCCCATCAACCTGTCAATGTCTGGTGTAGCTAATTATCAATCGTTTTTCATTCGGATAACTTTGTAGTTGGAAGTCATCCTGTTTTCTCACATCCCTTTAATGGATGAGAGCAGTGTAACACTCATGCTGGCCTTGTCTTGGGTTTACCTGGGTGAGAGAGTTTCCTGCGTAAAGGCAGTCCAACCATCACACCATGGGATTAATGACCGTCGATTATTGTTTAGATAATTGTCATTATTCCCCTTTTAATATTGGACATTACCAGTGACTTGTGTGTATTTTGCTCAACTCCAGGCAGTTGGTGTTGCTGCTCCAACCACTTCAACCAGTCAGAGCCAGATCCCTCAGCCTGTGATTCGCCCTGTAGTTCCTGTCACCCGTCCTGGACCCAGTTCTCTCATCACACCAAACAAACCCACTAACACTCCCAAAGCCACGATCCCCAGCATCACGCCAGTAAGATATTTGCCCAGTTTTGATTTAAACGCTTCATATTAAATTCAGTCTGTATTCTTTTTTTACTTTGTCTAGTGTTCCCACTGATCTGTACCACTATGCTCTCTGTTTAGGAGGTGCTGGAGAACGTGAAGAAGTGTAAGAACTTCCTGGTGACGCTGATCAAGCTGGCTTCTAGTGGAACCCACTCCTATGACATGGCAAAGAATGTCAGAGAGCTCGTCAAGAGCCTGCTGGTACACACACACACTCACACGAAATTTATTACAGATAATTCAATATTTAACAATTTTGTATGAACTCAAGAGAAAGTTTATTTGTTATGTCAAATCGTCCCTGAAAAATTGCCTTTTATGCACAAAAACGATTGCCTGGTAATTGCTCGCCACAAAAAATGTAAACAGCACAAAAAACTATTTTACACATTTTTAGTGCAATTTTTTCCAACCCAACGTGCACTTGTTTAATCAGCTGTTTGGTGAGTCCCACCTTCGATGTGGTCGGTTTTTCTGCATATGGAGCATTTCTCGGATCCTATATTTCTGTATAAAAATGTAAATATAAAATAAATGAGCAAGTGTTCGTTCTCCCTGTTTGTGAAGGTTATCCGCTATGTTCCTTTATACGTTTAAAAAAATAAGTGTCACAGTTTTGTATTTGAGTAACATAAAGTAATCGTGTCATTTGGAACTCATTGGATGGCTGCTGTACTAACAGTCTCAATAGTTGAACTGATTTTCTTTAACCGCACATCTATTCTATACTATTTCCTGGCTTCTCCTGTAGGATGGGAAACTAGAACCTGAAGAGTTCACTGACCAGCTGTACCGTGAACTCAAGTCGTCCCCTCAGCCGTACCTGGTGCCTTTCCTCAAGGTGAAGTCATTGTAGAGGAATAGCAACACAATTATTACACGCGTTATTTAACTCAGCTTGTTACGGACCGAACATTCTGACCAAATTGTCATCTTGTCTCCTCGGACTCCTCTCCATCCACTGCTCTCTTTACACTCTGTTCTCCATGCATCTAGAAAAGTCTCCCAGTCTTGAGGCAGCTCACCCCGAACCCACAGCTTTTCATCCAGGAAGTGGACCAACCCAAGGCCCCAAGCCGCGTCCCTTCCCTCCTTTCCACCAATGCCAGGCCTGCTCACCTCAGCACTACCAGTGGCCAGCCAATAAAGTCAACTCCTCTGGTAACTCCCACACCTCAAGCGCCACATATCACACCGCTCATCATGTGCGTACTTTATGCATGCGCTCGAGTGTTTGACGTCCTAGTTCTTCTCCGCAAGTTTACACAGTAATCCAGTTTACCTGCTAATCCAATTACCTTATTGTGTTGTGCAGCTCCCTGTTGTACAAAGGCAATGTACTTCTATGTTTTCCTCTGCACTTTGTCTTTATTTCCACTTTCCTCACAGTCCCAGGGCCTAAGGGAGAACCTAATCTGGTTTGGGCTTAGACCAAGGACTAACTAGGTTACGGTTACAGCGGCCAGAATTAGGTTTCTCATTAGTTCCCACTTTACACACACACACACACACACACACACTCACTGTGTCCCTCAGCACACGCGTGGCCCTTTCCTACGGAGGGGAACCTCAGAGGGCCCGTTGTATCAACAAAGCTCTGGCACAAGGTCATCTCTTGCTAAACCAATTACACATTTAAATCATGTCGTTGAAAATGCGACCATCAATGGCTGTTCAGTTTCTGCTCCCTGAAGCGGATGTCTGGTGAACTTTCAGTTCTGATTACTAACATTTTTCAAGACTGTTTTGCCCTCTGGTGGTTATTAAAACAAATGAATCCTGCTTTTTTTGCCAGAATATGGGTTGCGTTATCTATTTGGAAAATCGCTCAGTACAATGGAAAACCGTTGCGGATGCCTTTTGGAAATGTACCGGACTTCTGGGAGTAGATGCAATGTCCCTGGGCTGTTCATATTTGAAATGTGTAACCAAATCAAGTCTCACGTGACTGACTTCCATCATCTGTATTTGTGTTAAAACAGTTATTTCACAGAACATATTATCTTGCCGTTTAAGGTAACATAATGTCATATTGGTCAGCTTTTGAAATGTACATTTTTCACTGCCTGAGTAGATCCGATCTCTACCGCTGGTCCGGTTTCTGGAATTGTGTTCCCTACTCAAGTCTGCAGTGCCGTGTGTCTATCCCTGCCAGGTGATCCAGCAGCCTGGAGGTGTGGTCTTTAAACCTGCCGTGACATCCTCCGGCCCGGCCCGTACATACATGTCCGTTCAGAACAGGGGCCAAACCAAACCCATTGTCCTACTCTCAGGGCAGCACCAGAATGCAGGTTAGACCTAACACACACCATTGCAAGAAACACCACCACCAAAGCCCCACCGTTCACACTGTACCACTGTAAAACCGTGGCCGCCATATGTAATGCTAATGTGCTTATATGTTGCTAATAGTAGCTAAATCAACCCAAGAACAGTCTGCTGTTCTTTACAAAGTAGGGCACAAATCAGGGATGGTCGCGCTGGTGCAAACTCAAAAAGCCGTGAGATACGGTAGCACCATGCAACCAAATGATGGCCGTCTAGAGTCAAGGCTTTCTGCGAGCAACTACAGCATCTCTCTTCACCTGCATTAGGTGTCGTTGTCAGACGGACTCCCTTCCAGGTCCCGCCCGCTCCAGCCCAGAGACGACCCTTTAAAGAGAGTGTCGGTTCGCTGAGGTAAACCCGACGCTACCGACCAGAGCCTGTTATGTGCTGTGAAGTATCCTCATGTATGGACGGTGCTTGTTTATGTGAGGGGGCGTTCATGTAAATTGTTTCACTTACATCAGAGAGGAGGATGACATCAACGACGTGGCCTCTATGGCTGGGGTCAACCTGACTGAGGAGAACGCCCGTATCCTAGCAACCAACTCTGAACTAGTGGGCTCTGTGGTGCAGTCCTGTTGTGATGAACCCTTCCTGTCCCCTGGGCCACTTCATACATGCATCCTTCATACTGGTACCCACAACCCACTGTTCCATACCCCCTCTCACTATCTGAATACTCCAAAGGTATCTGTCTGTCAGGCATTACCATTAGCTGTTAAGGGAGTGCTTAGTTCTCAATGGTACATTGTGATGTGTTTAGGTTAAACTAAACTTTAGGTTAAGAAGTGTAAAGCTTTAGGTTAAGAAGGGATAGATCATGTATACAAATTGGTTTTATAACTTTGGGCAATGTAGAATGACACCCTACATGTTGCGAATTGGATGAATGAGGTTGAATTATTGTAATGTGGGCACCTCTTATTGCTACTGAGCGTCCAGGTGTGAGAGGTGAAGGTACTGCACCTTGGGTAGGAATGGATCAGTAATCAGGTGATTCTGCCGGTGCCAAAACATTATTAGAAAGTCTCACGGCATAAAACTGCCTCATGAAACACCATATTAAAATGGTGTCATTGTCATCTGTCCACCAGCAGGGAGCAATGTTGAATTGATATGGACTTTTTTTTCCCTCTTTTCCCCCTATGCTTTTTCTCTTTGTCTCTTTCTAAATTCATAGTTGGTTTTCCTATCTCTCTGTTTCTCTCTCTCTCTCTCTTAGGTGAGCCAGTGGGAGTGTCTGAAGTTGGGTCAGATGTGGTCAGTCTGGTGTCTCAGGCCACCCAGGAGCGTCTCAGAGACCTGCTGGAGAGAGTCACTGTCGTGGCCCAGCATCGCCAGCTAGCCCTAAAGGTTTCCTCCCACCTCGCATCACTGTACACACTCATCTGAAGATGCTAAAAGTGTATGTTAACATACAAAGACAAGTTAGACACCCTAGTTCCCTACGTCCCCGAGACAATACCAGTCAACCGCAACCACTCTGGGAACGTCTGGCATTACTCAGCGTTTACTCATATTGACGTGGACTGCGATGGAGAAGAGCAGCGAGCCAATGACTCCACCCTCGACTAGCTATTGGAGCTATAGGCCGTGTTGAAGATATTTAAAAATTAAAAGTTTGCACTGAGTCTGCGTTTCTAATCCTGATCATTCCATAGTAGAGGAGGGCATCTTTTGTTAACGGTTATAAAATTGTCAATATTATTATTATTTTTTTTTTTTTTCATATTTATATTAGATCTGGTGTTTATATTTATTCTTGTGATTTGCGCTGGATTGTGCGGTTACTGTATTTTTGATATTTGTATTTTGTGTTGAGTGCTTTGTTTGTTTTTTTTGGTTTGATGCTGGTCTTTGCCATAACACTTATGTCAAATAGATTTGTAAACTCATTAAGAAACTTCAAGTATAATAATAAAAAAAGAATAACTATACAACAGTACATTTACAACACCATTTCACTACTACGGATCTCTAGAAATCCTCACGTTTTCTTTGTGCAGGAGGACTACCGTCACACGCAGACCAGTGATGTTCGTTCTCAGCTTCGCTTCCTGGAAGAGCTGGAGCGTCTGGAGAAACAGAGAAGAGACCAGAATGAGAGGGAAGCACTGCTCCGTGTCGCCAGGGTACTGTCTGCATGAACTACTGTAGAGCAAATAGCCAACCCCTCCCATCTTGTAAATACCGCCACCTGAATAATGTGTTTCCCAGTGCTCTGACACAGAGTAACCAGCCATCTGTTCTGTGGAGACTAACGGGACGGTCCTCATCACAACTAATCGTCAAACTGTAAACCAAACAACTGTGCCGTCGTACAATTAAACAAGTTACATCAACAGTAAATGTATTGTGCCCATATGTCTGTGTTCATTACCCGTTTTCATTGAATACATGTCGACCTTGTGACAAGTGTGAGCGCGCGTGTAAATGTACTTGGCAAAGGCAGGTAATTGATCGGTGTGTTTTCTGCTTCACAGAGTCGCTGTAACCCAGAGGATCCCGATCTGCAGCTACTGAAACAGCGTGCCAGAGAAGTGCGTCTGCTCGCGTTGAATCTGTCATGACCGCTTTTACTCTTCAGACACACATTTTCAACCAGCTGACAGGATGGCTGGCCCCCAGGCGGGACCGGCACAATAGACTTCCCATCTGTGATTTCACTGATAGCTGCTGAGTGAGCCACGTTCATCGCTGCACTGGGGACCCAACACCCATCTAACTTAATATATACTTCTTAGATGTGGTGTTTGGGAGTTCTGTAAGGCAATGTGTTTTTTGCCACACATTTTTCAGTCGGTTAATCAAGAGTGTTTGCTTAATGTTTGGCTTGGTCTGTGGCTATCAGACTGGGAGCCAGCTGTAAATGCTGAGGTAATGTATAGCGACCAGAGGAGGGAATCTTGAGAGGATTTTTTTACTCTTTCGTTGTCTTGTTCCCAGGGTTTTTTTCCCAGAGAAACCAACTAAGTCTGTTCGTTTACACAGTGTATGTTTTTTTTTTTTTTTTTTTGCATACGAGTCCACATTACAGTATACGCCACGCGTACCCACGGCATGTTAGCCCCAGAGAATGTGCAGCTCTAATTAAAGTTAATTTAATGAAGCCTGTTTTTGGCGCTGGAATTCAGGCCTGCAGCAGGCAGTGCTGAATTAACAGTATGCCTGTACACACCCACACACAAATGTCTACGTAACCTAGACCAGGGGTTCACAAACTTTTCTATGCGAAGGCGCTCTAAATAGCATTTGCTTTTTGGCTGGGGCTCCCAATTTGCTACTTTTTTAAAACCCATTCACAATACTACGGCAAAAACAACATGAAAATGTATTTCCTTTTATTTTTGCGATAATAATTTGATCTCTGTCTTTCATTTTTAAATTATTCAGTTTTTTGCCTGCTGAACTTTTTTGCAGGCTGGACTGTTTGTCTGTTCTTCAGGGCAAAAACGTGTCCATCTTTGTGAATTAGCATTAGCTAGCTAGCAACATCTCCAGGACATAGCAGGCCATTTGTGGCAGGCGCAGATCGTTACGTCCACATAGACCATTTTTGGCGTAAAGCGAAAAAGACGGGCATGGCAGTGATGATGATAATAATAATTAGAATTATTGTTTTTATACATTTTCTATTAATATTTAGCTGTTCCCTTTTAATTGGTTAAGGCCCCCCCTGGCGGTCGCCCAATTTGAAAACCATTGACCTTGACAGTTTGTATGTTTTTTTTTTTTAAACATGTCGCTAGTGTTATTTCATTGACTTGGCCTGCTGTTTATCATTCTATAGAAATTACCTCAGAGGGACAGTGTTCTAGACATTCCTTTCCGAACAGAACCTTTCAGAACCTCTTCTTTCGGTGTTGGTCTGTTCAGCTGCAGCAGCTGGAGCAGGACCAGCTACAGCACAGAGAAGCCAACCTCACTGCGCTTGCTGCCATTGGACCTCGCAGAAAAAGACCACTGGACTTTACTGGAAGTCAGGTACTGGAAGTGAAAGGATGTTCTTGGTTATCACTAGATGTATTATACTGTCGGCTGTAAAATGCGAAAAAAAGAGAAGACTTTTGCTACAATGGTAAAAACACAGATACTGATTCATCGAATTATAGTGTTTTTACTATTGTTTTTCTTTGATTATTTTACCCATTGGTTAAAATAATTGCAAATTTTTTTTTTATTAGACCCTCTACTCTGTTAAACACATTCAGGGCAGACTAAATTGCAGAGAAGCAGACGCAGACATGAGCAGGGCTGTTAGTTTAGGTTAATAAATGTCTAATTGAACTCTATTTATTAAAATCTATGGCCCTGTAGGCAATGGGTTTAGAGATGAAGCTCTGTTAGCAGTTGCCTTTAAACTGCATTACCCAGAGGATCCTACAGCCTCAGGTGTTTTCCTCTCCTACCTCTCTGTGTCGGTTCTCTGCAGCGCTGCAGGCGTTCCTTTCTCCTTTTTTAGTGTGTCAGGATGTTAAAAACGAAAGATCTGGGCAAACCGGCATAGTGGTGTTATGAAAAAGTTTAGGGATCTTCCTTGTCGTCGTGTATTTATTGATATCTGTCTCGCCATTTCAGTTGCAACATTCATCTCTTTTCCACCCTCTCGTTTTCTCAGGTGGGGCCAGGCGGTACTGTGTCCATACAGCGAGCTGCGGTTCAGCGGGTGACCCGGGTCTCTCTTAGGGACCTTCTGTTCAGCCTGGAACAGGACCCTCCTCTACGTCACTCTCTGGTGCTCTACAAGGCCCTGCTTAGTTAGAGAACACACACACACACACACACACACAATGTGGTTGAACGATGTAGATTCTCCCAACATTTGTGTTTGATTCTGTGGTCATGTGCTGGTATGGAGATACTGAGGGAGGGTGCTGTACAAGCTTGCAGTATGTGCCGTGATCCTTGGCCTTGTGTGGGCTTGAACGGTTTGTCAACATTTACATTTGCAGGATTATAATTTCTGTTCTTGTTTTTGCAGTTTGATTTGCATCAATATTACAAGCGTATCTCCATTTCAGCTGTTCTTTATTCTGATGTTTGCATGGTTGGTCTAGTGTGAGCCTGTGATAAATTAAATTACATTATTAATAGCAAACCTACTGGACTGTTCAGTTGTGTAGTTTCCAACATATTTTCCTATTACTCGCACATTAAGATTTTTTTGTTGATTAATTGGAACCTTGAGGTAATTGCTTGCAGGAAACGTATGGATCCTTCAGGGGGTGTGTGTGTGTGTGTGTGTGTGTGTAAAGGCACCGCTTTAGTCCAACACTGTGACCCTGTGGCAGCTTTAGCTCAAGCAAAGTGTCTGAGAAATGGGTCAACTCGTGATTACCCGATTAATTTGCCAATTGCTTAATTATTGATTGTCTTCATCTGTAAAGTTAACGAGCTCATCAAGCATCCCACAGCTTCCTGTTTCCTGTCAAAAGCAAGCCACAAGTATGACTGCTCGTCAAGGACGGCAAAAGCAATTTAGCCTAGTTAATATTCATGAACTGTTCATACATATTCATGAACTATTTATCAGTGAAATCTGAAGATTATGGAATATTTACCATGCAGGGCCAAGTTGATGTTCAAATCCCTCAACTTTCTTGTTTAAATTTCACAACTGAGGGTAGGTTTTGATTTCAGGCTTCTACTGAAGGGTTCCTCTTCAGATTGACGTAGAGCAAGACATACATACATTTTGGTATGAAACATTTATTTACATCCTTGTGCTACATTCATCCATACATTTACAAATCTGATTTCCTTTAAGAAGCTACTCTGCAATGCCCAACATAAAACGTACATCGTTTTGATCCCTGACAAAATCTGTTATCAGTGTGATGACTGGGAAATGTTGAGCTCTTTTGAAAAAACTCAAAAGATTCAGTGTTCAATGTCAAGAGGTCAAACACCAAACTGGGTAAACAGTAATTTTGACCTTCCCTTCGGTTCCTTATTATGGTAACAACAGTATCTTCACAGAACATATTGTCTTTCAGTTCAAGTCGGTTAGCCGTTCCCAAACAAGTATTCATGTGAATTTTGGCACTTGTGCCTTTTTTACATTCAACCGCATGTATTTCATTTTCCATCTGTGTGCCTGTTCCCCACATCAACATTTCTTCAATTACTCCATCGGTTTTCTGATTGGTGACGTTTATGTGAGAATCATAATGAATCCACATACGAATGAATTAATGATACCATGTAAACATGTAGTATGAAGACATTTGAGCTATCGCTGCTCTGTGTGCTTTAGCACCCCCTATAGGAGAGGTTTCAGTTGCGGTTTGGCCACCTGGTTAGAGACTTGGCAGGCTGGTCCTACTTCTCCCATGTTCCTGTAGATACGTCGCTGTTTGGTCGTCCCTAAAATTCTAAAACAAACTTCAGGTCGGACAATGTTCGTATGGCGACGAGGCTTTTAGCTCAGGTTGACCAAATCATCCGCTGATATCAGACCCACAGGCGGGGCTTAGTCCAATGTTTCCCGTTTGATGCCGCCGTGAACAGGGCCGCGCGATCCGTCGCTCCTCCCCTCCCGGCGGAGGACGTACTCGCTGAACTGGGAGGAGTCGACTCCGCCGCCACACGCCCCCGCGATCTCGAACCCTCTCTGCTGCAACCTCTCCAACACCTGTCAATCAGACACACAGACCGATTACAGACTTGGCGACGGCGGCAGCAACGACACGTCCGGCCGGACGTTGACTAATCACGTTCTTAACAGGGATTCGTTGTGAAGGCAGGCTGATGGACAGGGTCGTCATGTCAGGGATTGGCTGATTTAAGGTTGGAGTCCTAACATGGTCATGGAGGACTCCAGCATGTGAGAGTCGATACATGCGTGAACAATAGCCCAGACGTGACCCTAGGGCCTCAGTTGCACATCCCAGTCTCCCATCTGACTGAACCGGCACCGTGTCTTTCAATAACCCGAACAAAACATCACACAGCATAAGCCCCTCTGAAAACTACACACACTCGCACACAGACACACACAGACATGCAGACACAGGCTTGAACACCTTTTACTAGTAGAATGTTTCATGTCCCAAAGCACCCTAATGTTGACTCTGGTCAAAAGTAGTGCATTAAATAGGGGAGAAAGATGCCATTTGATTCATGGGCATAGTCTATTGACTGTAAGATGACATAGTGTGCCCTAGAGAAGCATCTGATCCTCTTTGTCCTGTCCACACTGTATTACTCTCCTCTTTGTGTGACTGGTGCAGTCTGTCCATTACAAACCCACATCTGCCTTTGTTCCCCTCTGTATATTTGTCTTTCTCTCTGCCTCCAGTCCCTCTCTTGAGTTTCTGATTCATACAGCTCCGGAGAACGTGGTGCTGTATCAGTGTGTTTTTTTCACGGTTACTCGGTTGGTATTGTATGGGTAGTAGCACTAACAGTACCTGTACAGAGTTCAGATGACAGTACCCGTTGAGCGGGAAGCGTATGACGTGAGTGGAGTCGTGGTTCCAGCCGGCGTTTAGGGATTTGCACATGACCTCTCCGACCTCCGGGAACACGTCCTCGATCAGAGTCCTGTCCCCACTCAGGGAGATCCTCTCGCCCAGCTCCGGAGCGACCCGCACCACCACACACTCGCACTCGCGCCATACACTCATGGCCTGGCGCTCGCTCCTCCATCGCTCTAACTCCGTCTGCAGCGGGGAGAGCTGGAAGAACCGAGCCTCCTCGTAGAGTAGAGAGTATTCCTGGAACACACGGAGTTAGACACCATGTTTCGTAATTACAGACCAGGGTCACTGGCACTGTGGGTCGGTACCAGTCCACTTACTGGAGAACCTGACGCACCTACCTGGGCCAGGAGCACTGGAACAAACAATAGGAGCCGTTTTCTGCCCACAGATTGAGACTAGTCCAGGACAAAAATGCAACCCCGTGAATATTTTCCATTGAGTTTAATATTTTGTCCAAGATTAGGTCTGTTGTAAATCACTATAAGGTCTGTAGAAATGGGTAAAAAATGATGTGTGTGCATTAGCAAGCTTAAGTAGTTACATTCTAGGTTTTATTGGATAATTCATGGATATTATAGCTGCGTTTCTGCCCAAGCATAAATAAGCAGGCACACCCACCGAACACGTTCTCTCGGTTGTTTTCTATTACAGATTACAGATAAGGTTAGAAAGACTCACTTTGAAGTCATCAGGGAGAAGCAGTTTGGCGGTTCGCAGGAAGTTAAGGATGTAGCGGAATATGTGTCCGTCTCGATCGATGAAGTAGTGCTGCTTCAGACTGTCCAGCACTATGGGCTCCGTCCCGTTAAACAGACGACCAATCCTGGGAGGAAGAATATCCTCATCATCATCAGGGAAGTTCGTGTTTGACCGGAACTCGCTTGACTCTAAAACTGATAAGGTGATGAGGTATATCTGATAACGCGCAGTTAGGTTACCGTGACTCCGGGTACTTGGTGAGTGTAGCCAGGCTGCTGGTGTACATGTGACCTCCTACGTCGATGTGTACGGGCGCGTTGGTCTTAGTGAGCTGGGCCGGTGTGGGGATGCCCCCGGAACCCAGGGGAGAGGCAGGGGACTGGGGGACCAGTGGCCGGCCGGCCATGCTGCTACCGCGGCTGTCCTGTTGGAGGAAGAGAAAGGTTTCGTTTTCCAAGAGTCCCACGTTCCGTTCATTCATTGGTAAACAAGGGGGCGTTGACCTCTTATTCTCTGAGCCAATGAGAAAACAGGACAGCAGCACCGAGTCGTTTGGTGGGACTTCATTCGTGGAACAATCTTTTTTACCAGTCCATGTGGGAAAGTGTGTCGGCAGGTGTGGCAAAGTTTGGATAAAGGATCACCTCGGCTATACAGGTGAGGTCTGAGACTTACGCCGAGATGTCACCCTGTGGATAAAGGCTTAAGTTGTTTAAAAGGTGTTACCAAAACAACAATGTGGTATCATTTAAAATGTGTTCTGAATCGTTTAGTAAAGGTGTTGTGATGTACATCACATGAGGTTTGGTCCATTTACAACAAGGCGTTACAGAGCCGGAGTTTTGAATCGATCGCAAAGGAGTCAAAAAAGTAGCACTGCTGAAAACTGAAATCTATAAAGTACACCGGTCAGCGTTTACTGTGGATAAATGCAGTGAGACAGAAAGGCAGCAATGGCTCAAGGCAGAGTCTTCCTCTTAAAGCTGAGGAAAACAGTAAATAGGAAAAGATACACAGAGTTACGAAGCTGAGAAAGCAGAAAGAAGAGATGAGTGAAGCTGTTAGAACCGGAGCAGAAGTGTGTGTCTCCCCAGGGCTACAACAGGCCGGATAATTTCAGAGGAATGGGTTTAAAAAACCTACTTATAAGCGAATGCGCACACTTGCGCTGGTGCAGTGCCGAAGTGTAGGTAATAAGCACCTTCTGCCAGTGAGGCTGACATATATTTCTGCTTTATTATTGTACACATTTTGCCATGGGGCAGAGAGAGTATACTGTATTTTATAGCTAATCTCATGCTATCAAACACATTTTGCAATGTGGCTCGGTAATGTCTGGGTGGGTACAAAAGCACTAGTATCCATGCACACAATCGCACACTCTGTCAGTAGAGGAGAAGACGATAGAAAGCCATGATGTTGTTCTTTATTGCTCCCCTGGGTGTAGCTGCAAAATAAGAACGTGTTCTCAGTCAACTTACCTAGCAAGAAATGGGGGGGAAGAAATGTTTATTAAAGTGACATATATAAAAACATATGAAATATGAGCTTTAGGCAAGTGTGTGTATATATATGTATCTGTGTATGTGTGTGTGTGTGGGTGTGTGTTTGCGTGTGTGTGCGTGTGAGCGTGCACATTCTGGCTGTTCCCCTGCGGGCTCCACAGTGGTGCATGCTGGGTAACTGTGGGCCTGGGGCACCATCACCCATAGCAACAACGGGCCGTGTCCCAGAAAAAAGTCACTCGTGGCCTCCTCTGCACTTGGACTGTGTCCCAACGGCCACCCTAACCCATACACACTAGGCCCTGGCCAGGAGTAGTGCAATCACAATGGAAACCCCTACACACCTGATGCGTGAAACCCCACTCATATCCAAACACAGTTATAGGTACCAACACTCACCTGGCGTCCCTGGTGTGAAGTCCCTGATTAGGAGATGAAAACCTAAAGTGTTTCTCTCCCTCCAGGGCTTCAGTTGAATAGCACTGTCCTGCAGCTCTATACCTTCACAGTAATTGGAAAATCGTATACGGGGCTAACTCGTCTCTTTTCACAAACAATTGATCTACAAAGAAAAGGCAGCTAAACCAAACGTTGACATTATGCATTCAACACACTCATGACACTTTAAACATGAATCTGAAGATGCTCCGAACACCGTAGTCAATTTTTTAACTCTAACTTAAATTACAATGATTGTCATAATAATCTTATTAATTTACTATCATAATCTCTGAATGTCAGTTACCTGTGAGGTTGCCACGGCAGCAGGTAAAGTAACGGGCGGCAGACTGTGGGGCTCCCTGGGTCGGGTGTCTACCGGCTCCCCGCCGACCACTACGAGCACCGGGGCCTCGCACTCCTCTGGGCGCACGCAGAGCCTCTTAGGGCAGGGAAGTCCCGAGGTGGCACCCGGGCATAACGCGCGACCTTTCCGTGCACGCCTTTGTGTTTTCAGTTCCAATGACCCCGTGACGTCATACGGGTCATACGGTAGCCGGAGACGAGACCCCGGTCCACCGCCGCCGCCGTGGTCCGTTTCTGTGGAAACGTGACGCTGCGCTGTCGACTTCGACCCGACGCCGGCGATGCTGTTGAGCGTCGCTATGGAAACGGCGCCGATGCAGTGGTTGGTGTAGGTTTTCGACAGCTTGGCGGCGCGCGACAGCATCTGCATGCGCGTGCCCAGCAGATTCTTACCGATGGCTTTGTTCTCGTACCAGGTCGCGTCGCCCGCGCAGCAGTGGTCTCGCGGGCGCTGGAAGAACGCCTTGCACAGCGGGTTGCGTCTCGAGACGTACTTCACGAAGCTCGCGTATGGACAGAACTCCGTGCCGGTCTCGCGCATGCGCGGCAGCGTGTCGTCATCGTCGTCGGTGTCCGGTCTCTTTCTAGTCCAGGGAGCGCAGCGGGACTTGCGACGGGCCCCCGGCGCCTTGAAATAGACAAACCGTCTCCCGTGCTCGTCCGCGGCCACTCCGAACGAGTCCTCCTCCAGCTCGCGCTGATTCTCCCTGCCGCGCGTGCAGAAATACATGCACGTCTCGAACCACACTTTATTGAGCAGCCCGAACGGCGTGTCCGTGTCGAACACACTGGACGTGTAGATTTCCTTCAGGTCCGCCCGGGTTATGGCCTGCTTCTGCACCACGGGTCCTGCTCCCTGCTCCTCCAGCTTCCGGATAACTGCCGCCAGGGTCGCGTTGGCGCTGCGCAGCTCCGGGTCCTTGGTGAGGTCCAGGGTGCGACTGTAGGGCGCCTCGTTCAGGTACCGGTTCAGGGAACTCCGTATGCTGATGAGGGAGGACTTGCTGTAGAGCTGGCCGCTCTTGGAGCGCGCCTCCGCGTAGAAGGATCGCAGGACCGCGCACAGCGCGTCCTTGTCCAGAGTTTCGAAGTCGGGACTTTGGGCTTTGTCGCTCAGGTACTCCCGGAAGATCCGGACCGCGTACCTGGTCGCCAGGCGGGTGTTCTCGCTCAGCCTGGAGCGGTCCGACCAGCGCTGCAGGTCTCCCTCCAGATCCGAGTCCAGTCCCGTCTCTGGTACCGACCCGCTGCGCCGGTCCGTACTGCGCATAAGGACCGCGTCTGTCTCCAAACAGCTGCCGGGGTCCACGCACTCTGCCTCCCACTCCAGCTCGGCAGCGTCCCCGTCCCTGTACTCCTCTTCCTCCCCGCTGATCTCCACCTCCTGGATGTCAGCGTCATCCTCGTCCTCGTCTCCGCTCATCTCGGTCTCCGGGCAACTCGTGTGCTCCTCCCGATCTGTCCCCGCCGTGTCGCTAGAGCAGTCTGCGCTGACAGGCATCCTCGCCATATTGCGGTCCGTGTAGCGGTCCTCAGGTGTGGAGCGCATGCGCCGTATTGGACCGCAGAGCTGTGAGAGCTTTGTGTTTAGTGTGACCTTCAGCTAGGCACGCGCGCTCATAAAGGTGCAGGGAGCGCGCGCTGCGAGTGGGTACAGGGAGCGCGCGTCCAAAAAAGCTGCAGTATTGGACCGCGCGTATATATTGGACCACTCACATGCACCATGATGAATATGTAACAGGGCTTCTGATGATCTCCCCTCATTAAGTGTGACTGCCATTTTTTGGTACCGGACAAACACCCGACATTTGAGCACGGTTGCGCGCTGAAATATGTTTATTTGATTTTTTTTATCTAACCAGGTAGGCCGATTGAGAACAAATTGTCATTTGTAGCAGCGACCTGGGGAGAATGCACAGCTTGATGCCTAATTGTAGCAAATAACTGCACTGATGTCATTTGTCAAACCATGCAGCATGTTCTCACATGGCTTTCAACACGAGGACGTGAGAGATCCGCAGGTCACCTGGGGAAACATCTACAGTGCATAAACTTTATTGGACATACTTTCATGGTTGTCGTGCACTCCAGGCTACTCCATCTCCGAGCGCTGAATGTCAAGTGTGTCGTTGGAACCGCATTGATCCGAGAGTCCTAGACGCCGATGCCTCAGAAGTGCAGAGCAATTCTATTCTTGTTAATATATAGAACATCATCAGCCTTTGACATTTCTGGGGGAAATTATCAAAATGACTTTGAACCTAAACCTGCACACAAATTAGGTGAATCCTAAATTAAATTTAAAATATCAATGGATATTTAAATGTCTAACACAGTTTCATATGGATCCAGTATGGGAATTAGCAACTTAAGGTCCACGCAGTCCCACCGAAGCATGCAGCCTGAACTTCCTTTTCTGAGACATCGCATGCTGTACTTTGTCTCCGACTGCTCTAGCTCAAAGGCAGGCTAAGACGAAGAAGAAAAAGTCAATTATCTTTAGCGGCGCCTTGTTTCACAGCTCAATACCCAATTAGCAATTAGCCGGGCCTTTAAGTAGAGACCTTTGGCGTGGTGTCTGATCCCGGGTTGATTTGTATGCTGCTTGTTCAGATGCTGATAAGAAGGGTGGCCCAGAATACATGTTGGAGTTTTAAATTAAATTTCATGACGATTTGCATGCCAGGAGTGCCTTCGAGGCTGTGGGAAATCACATGGCCGCTCTTCAAAAGGAAATCTAGGCGCCGCTTGGCAGCAAAATGTTTAGGATTGCACTTTTTTGTGTGCAGCCAGGTGATTTACTCCCTGACTAATCTGCCGAGATATAGGGAGAAGTTGTAGA
This sequence comes from Dallia pectoralis, assembly GCA_029465975.1. Lineage (NCBI taxonomy): Eukaryota > Metazoa > Chordata > Actinopteri > Esociformes > Umbridae > Dallia > Dallia pectoralis. The sequence goes on along the minus strand of CM055761.1, from coordinate 3,506,093 downwards.
AGAAAAAGCACTTACACAAAGAACAAGCCTCTCACTCGCTCGCTCTGAGGCTCCATGTCAAAATCCTGGGAAATGAACACCAAGGTGCGATATAGCTGCTGCCATAGCTTAGGGCGGCTGGGGAAGAGAAGAGTGTGTGTGTGTGTGTGTGTGCGCGCACTCCGGATACATTGTTTCAATACGTGCATGTGAAGATGTTCCTCAGCATCCTCTTATGAACAGAAAGCTCACCTGCTATACCTACAGCTAACACCCACACACACACACACACACACACACCAATACAGGAACTCCGATATGCACACACACCATGGGTATCATTGACATGCAAGCAACAACAAAGAACAGGCAAAAGACTCGAATTCTAAAGATTGGACCGGTCAGCCGGTTGTATAACTACATCCTTGTACATTGTACGTTGTACATGAAGAATGCAGTTAACATTATGTGGGTGATGCCAGCATTATGGCCTATAGATTTGAGTCCAGAATCACAACTTTAACATCACTTAGTCCCTTGGGGGTCATGGGTACCCAAAGTAAATCAGGCTTCTATGTACTGTGATGTTCGGAATTGTGAAGCACATCTAAAGCTTTGTGGATGTTGCATGAAATGGACCAGCTTATTGGTGGGAACATGTCGATGAAAACAAGGCCTGCGCTAAAAGCATGTATAGCCATTTCAAAGGTAATGCTTGGCTGAACACAAATCCTCGTTTTTCTAAATTGGTTTATTGAAAGACCACACGTGTGTCCTCTCGAAGCATTTGATCATTCTGACGAGGCATAGACAACAGGATCAAAGTAACGTGCAGCATATATTGGTCTCTATGCCAGCGGGAATAAATAGAAAACTGTCACTTCAGCTTTAATGAGTTGTAAGATCCATTATTAATGACAAGCCAAACAACTGGTTGCCTCGGGGGCTGACTTCACATCCTATCCTATATGCACAGTGTCTGCTCCACTACACGCACAGACAGTCCCCAAGTGTAAATATGCAACATGTATGATGATTAGATGCCCACTGTAAACAATTCAACTGCAATGCAAACAATATAGCACCACAACATATTGTCATTATTTTATCATCCGACGTTGTAACTTAACAGCCGGTAGCTGTCCGTTCAGCACCACAGTTGGACCGGACAAACCCCAGACGAGCCATCGGCATCCTCTATGTGTGCTAGTCCACTGACAGCGACATCTCACAGGGCTCGACTCAACACAACCTGTGCGACAAAATAAAAAATAAAAACTTAATCCCACAGTTCTTACCTGAAACATACGACATCAATCATCGGAGTTTCTCTATGGGTTCTCTATGCCTTATCCGCGCTCTTTAGAGAAATGCAGTGAGAGAGGGAAGACAACATTATAGTACTGAGCATGACATCAATAAGGCTCTGCTAGACCCAGGATAAGATCAAGAGATAATTTACCCTGTGCTATTCGTTCATTCTCTGTAGGCCAGCACACTTAAAACAGCAACACAAATGAAATATTAGTCTAAAATCATTCTATGGGCTTAATAATAATTAACTTTTTTACTATAATAAACAGCATGTTCTACCGCTGGTTGTTTCGCAAAACCTCTCCGTCAGGTGTTCATGGCTTTCAGCTCACTTTGCGTGGCTGACGGCAGAAAAAGCTGATGTTATCTACATGATTAGTTTTTTGACCGAGACATCCCCCGGGCGTTTTCATGCAATGAATAAAGAACTACTGTTGTGCTATTGAATAAGACAGCAGATCGTGGAGTTTAGCCAATGTGTAAAATATAACTTGTGTCAAGCGGCACTTTCTAAAGGCAAATTTAAAGCCTGTCTAAAAAAACAGAGTTCTTGGACACTGCATTTACCAATAGTCATTTTTAATTAATGTGACACTGTTATTCTAGAAACAATGACTAAAGTTTATGTGCCAGACATGACCTTTGTTTGCATTTTGAACCTATACTGCAGGTAACTGCAGTATCTATATATTTGTCAGACAACTGTTATCTTTCGGATGCTGCCAAATAACGTACATGTGCAGAAGTGCAGAGTGAAGGGCAGTTGATCCCAGTACAGTAAGTTGCTCTGATCAACTTAAAATCCCATCTGTGTCCCGGCACGATGCTCTGCTCTTAGCTGGTCCTCTTGCATCGTGTTACATCCCAGAAGAGTCCCTAACAACTGATTGGGCTTCTGTGAAGCCGAGTTACTGCCACTGTCTTTGGCTCCGTTTCTCAGTCTCTCTCTGTGATCCTCTGTCTCTGGGTTCCCCGTCTCTCTGTGTGTTTTGGTGTCTCAGTGTGTCCGTCTCTCTGCGAGTCCCTGTTTCTCTGTGTTTCCATGTCTTTCGGGTCAATTAATTTTTAATGAGTCAAATTGTGTGTTTTCTCCCTCAAATTGATTTTAATGGAGCAATTATATTTTACATTTTAATAAATAGAAATAGCCAGAGGATAGAACACAGAACTGTGTGAGAAGGAAGCTCCCCTGTATCAACATTACAGTTCATTAAGCACTATCCAGGGAATGTCCTTTTATACACACACGCACGCAAGCACGCACGCAAGCACGCACGCAAGCACGCACGCAAGCACGCACGCAAGCACGCACGCAAGCACGCACGCAAGCACGCACGCAAGCACGCACGCAAGCACGCACGCAAGCACGCACGCAAGCACGCACGCAAGCACGCAAGCACGCACGCAAGCACGCACGCAAGCACGCACGCAAGCACGCACGCAAGCACGCACGCACGCACGCAAGCACGCACGCAAGCACGCACGCACGCACACACACACACACACACACACACACACAATATATACGTGTTCGCTCACACAAAAGCCTCAAAAGCTCCTGCTGAGATGATTTTTGTCGCCCTCTACTGTTAGGTTACAGTCAGGACACATGAACACAGATGAAACTGCAGTCTAATCTTGAGGGCCGTTCCCCCCAGTAGAGGCAGTCGCAGGCAGCCAGAGCAGCTTGTGCTGTGACTGCCAGAGGAGGCAGCAGTGAGCTACTCCTGAACCGGCCATGACTTGGTCCTATACATTGCACATTTCAACATGATTTTGATCACTGGAAATATAAATATAGTTTTATCATGTTGATTAAATGTTATGTTAGTTCCCTTCCAAATAACTAGTAACGGGAAACATTTCTAGACGTCAATCTAACAGACTTCCTACAGAAGATGGGGATAACATACTGTACTCTACAGTATACATCCTATTGCTTCATCGATGAACCGAACATTCGATTAATTAATAAATGAATCACTAAATTAACTAATCCATTAGCCAGCTGTAGCTTTATTAGTTATGGAGGCACCACATTGTGCTGAAGCACAGCTCAGGGCAGACTATTCATATGCAACTATGTCCAACATAGCTAAGCATATTTATAATAAATTATTATTAATATTATAATGTGCTTTATATACAACAATGGCATTTATTACATTAGACTACTGAAGACTGAGAAAGGCCACGGTGCTCCTGACATTGCACACGTCTGTGGGTGAGGGACAGACGGCAAACAACAGCAAGTTAGTAGGGAGCTGGGAAAACACAGACACAACTACAGTCACAGTAAAATACATCCCTCAGGTCCACCTCCAATAATGATTATTCATAATTCACACATTAACTACAGTTAGAATCTGTAATCTATTGTATATACTTATTATAAGTAAGTCTGTGGCTGTGTCTGTAGTACACGTCTCTAAGGTAGGCCGTCTGTGTCTGTAGTGCAGGGTCTCTCCAGTAGGCTGTCTGTGTCTGTAGTGCAAGTGTCTGCAGTAGAATGTCTGTGTCTGTAATTTAAGAGCAAGGAATATGTTAAGAGCCGAGAGACAAAAGATCATTCTCTTTCAGGGGAGGGGATATTTGAGAGTCAGGACCACAGGTCAGTCTCTTTGAAGGAAGGGTCGATGTCAGGGTGAGCCGACTGTAGAGCAGTGCGCTCTGTTCTCTCAGGACACCTCACTAGTCATACAGAAGAGAGCACCTCCCTCTCTCTTTCCCTTTCGTTCTGTTCAGCTCTCTCCACATCCATCAGAGTAAATGGCTGTTCTTTGACCCGGTCTGTTCTGAAGCTGCTCTGGACCTCGTGATAATTCGTGGAGTTGAAGTCGGACTTGGAGAGGACCTCTGTATAACATCTCTTCATCTCTGGGTCTGGACAGAACAGGTAGACATATAGAGCCGCAGCTATCACACCGCCCAGCAGGGGGCCTACCCAGTACACCTGAGGGGAAACGGAGGAAGAACCATTCATAATATGAGACCCACATGTGTGTGCAAATGTATGTATGGCTGTGTGTACTTTGTATGTGTGTGTGTACTTTGTATGTGTGTGTGTGCGTGTGTGTGTGTGTGCGTGCGTGTGTGTGCGCGCAGTTTTGTGTGGTTATATGTGGTTGTTTATCAGCTGTTCTTTTACCCAGTGGTTCTCCCAGCTCCAGGTCACCACAGCAGGGCCAAGTGATCGAGCCGGGTTCATACTGGCACCAGTGAAGGGAATCTGAACCATGAGAGACACATGACCACACACTACATTACCACACACTACATTACCACACAATACATTACCACACACTACATTACCACACAATACATTACCACACACTACATTACCACACAATACATTACCACACACTACATTACCACACAATACATTACCACACAATACATTACCACACAATACATTACCACACACTGCATTACCACACAATACATTACCACACACTACATTACCACACAATACATGACCACACACTACATTACCACACACTACATTACCACACAATACATGACCACACACTACATTACCACACAATACATGACCACACACTACATTACCACACAATACATGACCACACACTACATTACCACACAATACATTACCACACACTACATTACCACACAATACATGACCACACACTACATTACCACACAATACATTACCACACACTACATTACCACACAATACATTACCACACACTACATTACCACACAATACATGGCTAAACAGGTTATGTTTGATTCCCGAGATAGAGGGCATTGTAACTAGCACTAGCGTTAGCGTTATGGTAATTGCTTATAAGTTGGGTTAGTGCTACAATTATTTTCCCTGACTGATTGAATTACTATCTGCTGTGCTACTCACAGCAAACAGGTGTCCGATGCAAACAGAAAGGCCTATGGCCAGAGATACCGAGCCTTTCAGGTCAGTGCGTTTGGGGTCACAGGTTGCAAACACAGTGAAGACGAGCTGAAATGTGATGAAGAGTTCTACCATCAGGGCGTGGCCCACTGAAATACTGGCGTGCACCTGTGGAGAGTCAGGTGACCTTGGTTAGCCAACAGGAAAGTACATAAGAAAGTCTAACTGAACGGAACCGATTTAGCTGGAGCGAATCATTTCCCTTACCGATGTGACGCCCATGCCACCCCTGAGAGCAGGTGGGGTAACCCCGTAGAGCACGGCTGCCCCCGCCACAGCCCCCAGGCACTGGGCAAGGAGGTAAAACACGGCCTTGGAGAGGCTGAGTCTCTGGGTCACCACCATGGCGGCAGTCACCGCCGGGTTAATGTGGGCTCCGCTGATGTGTCCGAAGCACTGGACCATGGTCGCGATGCTGAGTCCAAAGCAGAGAGATATAAGGACCAGGTCGGGCTGGGGGGAGTTCTCCTCCTTAGCTGCCCAGTTGATGGTGGAACCCAAGCTCAGGAGAACGAAGATCATCATGGCCAGGAACTCTGCCCCGATGCAACGCCAGAACCCCTGCGTCCAGATACCCTTGAAGGCTGTCATGATCCGTTGTCTATAGCAACAAGCGGGCCAGGAAAGACACCGTTTGACTCCGAGGGGATTTACACAACAAGACCAACGAGTCCTTTGAGGAAGAGAGAGATCAATGAGATGATGAGGAAGAGGAGTGAGGAAAACTGTAGTGCAGAAGATCATTCAAAGCAATGTGGTGAGAAGAGTATACAGATTAAAGGAGAGAAAAAAGAGAACAGGCAAAGTAGCGAATGCATATTTTATTTGTCCACTGATCTAAACACATCTGAAGAATTTGGCATGGCAGAACATGCACGTCTTTGATTATTATAATTGCCTCTCTGTACATGATGAATTAATTCAGATGTTCGTTAGACTTTCTTGTTAAGATACGTGCGTAATTATTTGGGTAAATCTGGGATATACTCTTTGAATCTGGCATGTGATGTGGAATAAGGAAATAAGGAATAAGGAAATGTGGAATAAGGAAATAAAGAATTAGGAAATACGGAATAAGTAAATACGGAATAAGGAAATACAGAATAAGTAAATAAGGAAATAAGGAATAAGAAAAGCGCAACAGAGATGGAAACTCAAATGTGAATGTGACATGCAGTCGGGACTAGAGGCAGAAAACAGACCTATATTAAACAGCATCTTAATTGTATTATTTTAGTTGTAAAAACAAAGAACTGAAACAATATATTAAAATACAAATGGCCTCTATAAAGATGGGAGTGAGCTGTGAGAATTTGCAGGGAGGCAACAAAACAAATACAGTATAAACTTACTTTTTCACATTATATTATAGTTAAAGAAACCGAAATAGCAATAGCCTTTTTTTGAACTGAGTGTTAACATCAGACTTAAGAGCCATTCCTATAAAAAACTTTAAAGACTAGAGACAACTTTAAAGACAAAAAAATTGCATAATTATACATTTCTTGTGCTAAAAAAACAAACAACAACAAAACATTATTAAAATACAAATGTCACATGACACATATCTACATGCTATAGGCTAAGCATAAAAAAGTTATTTCGTGGTGAGAATAAATATGCAGAAAGACTTCCACATCCCCACACTAAACAGGGTATAGTCTATTAAGAAAAAACTGAATTTGCCTATAAAATGCAAACTTACCTATGTTCTGCAATATTAACCCGGGTATAGTCTCCACTCAAGCGTAGGCCTATGTCTGATGGCATACCAATGTCATGCATGAACAATTAAACTATAACCTATAAAAAACAAGTATATCTAAAGTGGTCCATTCTATTCAAATAAGCACGAAAGTGGTCGATTCTAATGGACTATATTAGAACTAGGTCCACATCAAAGCTCACCTGGCATAGAAGTGAGTCCAAGACAGAACTATTGTGGTCAGAGGAATATACTGACCAACTGGGTTGGAACAACATGCGTGAGAAATTGCCTGGTGCGGTTAATTGTGCGTGATGATGGTGCGTAATGATGATGTGTGGGTTTGAGTAGGACCTTTTTTATGATGATGTGCGGGTTTGAGTGAGTGGTACCTTTGCACATTTAAATAGTCCTAACTGCACACATTCAACCAGGTCAGCTCGCTGTGAGGTCCATGTACACCTCGTTAAGTCCAGGACACAAACACATTAATTCCGGTACGGAAACGCAAACAAAAACAATTAACCGTTTTGAAATCCCATTTCTTCAATTCCACGTAAATAATGTAGTCGTTTCGCTAGACGGGGCTGTGTAGGACAACTGAAGTTAAAATGTTAAAAAGACCTGGTCCCAAACAAACCGCTGCGTCCTTAGACCCATATAGCGCTGCATTACCCCCGGTTTGCGCTCGGCTCCTCCGCTATCTGCTGTCAATCTACCCTCACCCTGTCTATGTGCATGTGGCTTTTTGATTTTATTTGCTTGCGTTCTGTGTTCATGACCGCTAGATATGCTGACGACAAAGACAGTATACGGGAATATAATAAATACGCTTAGGGATAAATAAGATTATAAATGATATAAGACATTGGATGATATTTAAATGAAATGTACAATCAAGCTTAATGGCTGGTGCAAACTGTTGCCTGGTTGGGTTACCTACATGTGTTTAAACTCTATAATTAAAACTTCACAAACGACTGAGGCAAAACACTTTATGTAAATAGTGTTAACAATTTTCTTTCCAAACCCCCCCCTCTCCTCAGCTCCACCCCTCTAGAGGAGCCATGGATACAGACAAAGGCTGTTTGAGCAGAACCAAATCTGACAGAACAGAGAATGAGCAAGAGAGAGAATGGAGAGAGAGAGAGGGAGAGAAAAGTTCGGCCATAGTTGACAGTGAGAAAGGGATAGAAAGAGAGGGAAAGAGGGGAAATGGCTCTGAAAGGGTACTGTATGATAGACAGGCAGGTGTGTTGATGAGAGTGAGTGACACAGTAGTATATTTTCAGTGAGTGGCTGTGCTTTGTGGTGGGTTACCTCTTAAAAGCTGCAATCTCCCTTTCTCTAACCCACAGGGACATTTACCTCTGTAACAGAGGAAGTCCATCCAGGGTCCAGTATGTTCAAGGGTGAAATTCACTGTGTTTTCAGCTCAGTGGGGACTCACGGAGTACGTGGACGGTTGGGCCGTGCGTCTCAATGGCGTGTGCACGACGAGTCAGACAAAGGCCTTTATTCATCCATGTCGTGCCACCACTTCCTGAAAGAGTGAAACCCCAACAGAAACAAACACAAGCCAGATCCAGTCGGCCAAATCAATGGTTCCAAATGGAGGCTGGAGGAAGTGACCTGAATAGAGTTAGCCTCTACCCCTCTCTGGCCCTATTAAAGCCTTTACCCGTCACTTCCCTTCTCCCCCCCTCGCTTATACGAAGCGTCACTCTTTCATTCTCTGGTGGGGAGGCTTGACAATGGCAATTCCCCAAAAGTTCGCCTCAAATGGAGATGCGAGTGAGGTGTGAGAAATTGGAGGGAGGCAACAAACCGAACAGAGTAAAAACACACTTCTTTGCATTATATTATAGTTAAAGGAACCTAGAAATAGCCTTTTTTGGAACGGACAGTGTTTATATGAGACTTAACAGAGAGACATTCCTACAGCCACAGAAAACCTCTCTCTCTTTCTCTCTCTCTCTTTCTCTCTCTCTCTCTCTCTCTTTCTCTCTCCAGGAGTCCTGCGTATGAGCTAAGCCTCCAGTTAGTGAACCGGTCAACCAAGGGTTGTGTAATGTCAGATAAAATAACTAAAACCTAACACAGAACTTGTAAATGTAAAACAAAAAAAGAAATGCTTACAATGACCTGTGAATACATAAGGAAATATGGAATTTAATAAAACAGGAACAGGAGTCGATGCTCTAATCGAGAGAGGAAAGGTGTTGGGTCTTACTGACCTGACCGGCCTTCTCCCATGTTTAAATATGGCCACGTGAGCCTATGCTTCTGTCAAGGAAAGTTGCATTTGTTTTACCTCCTTTCGGGTCCACACAGCTAATTCCCAACTTATGTGAACCTTAAAAGCTACTATATGTTCTGTTTAACCGACCTAATACTCGGGTGGCTACATGCGCACGTTTGCTCACTTCACATACAATTCCAGCATCTAAACTGCAAGAGAGACTTCTGTCACAGGACACTCGCAATTTGATTGTAGGGTTGTAAACTCAAACCACAATATTGTAACACTCAAATATTTGCTCATCAGTGTGAATTTAATGCGTTGCTTATTGGTTTTCTGGTGCAATGGCCTAGAAACCTGTTTGGGAAAACATGTTTGATATCATTTTAAATATAGCATCAAAATGTTGAACGTCTTTGATTTCCCTCAGCTTATAATGATCTGCAGACATCTCTGATTTTGGTATAATGAGACATGAGGCATGGTGAATGAGCTTGTCTTCGCTGCGCGGTTGGTGAACCCGGAAGCTGTATGACATCATAACCTTTCTTTCTCCCTTAATTTGTGATTTGTACTAAGCCAACGTATGAAATTGCTCTAATCCTACGGAGAATTTATCGTAATTTCGGATTTGCCCTGAGCTACTGTTTCAGAATGTTCAAATAATGGGTCATTAAGCGTTTTCATTTGGAGGATATGAAGGTATTAGAGGAATCTTTATACATATACAAATATATTCCGCATATAATGCCATGCTTTATACAAACTAATCACTTGTCACAAACTAATCACTTGTCACGTGTAAAAATATACACTACTGATACATAATAAATAGTATTGAACAGTTTGGTTTAAAAAAAATCAACCAAATTTTAAATACAGGGTGTGAACATTATTCAGCAATGCCTTGGACATTTTGTTTTTTTAAGAAATGATCAATTTCATGTGGTGTTATTCATCGCTGTAACTGGACCATAGCATCAGACAATGACTACCTACAAAGTCTGGTTCTCAGGTACACCTATAGAGGGCAGTATAGTCCTTTAATATGTACACTACCACAACTGAACAAGATTACAGACTCCTCGTTCTCTTTCTCTCTTTTACTACAGCCCTTGCTCTCTCTCCGTCTCTTTCTCTCTCTTTGTTCTCTCAATCCCCCTCCTCTCTCACGTCTCCCTTGCCATAGGGAATGTTCTGCTCATCAGGGGCTGGCTGATTGATTCTGACATTTCCACAGCCTGATCATTGATAATTTCCTCCTGTCCTGAATATGAATGTGTGTAAAGGTCTCTGTGAGCGTTTGAATTTGACTGTGTAGAAGTGCGTGTGTGTGTGTGCTTGGTGGGCACTGTGTGTGTGTGTGTGTGTGTGTGTGCATGTGTCTAACATACAAACATAACAACACAGTGACATGACACTTACATGAGCACACATGCACACAAAGGCACACAAAGAAACACACACACACACACACACACACACACACACACACACACACACACACACACACACACACACACACACACACACACACACACACACACACACACACAACCTCCAACTCAGCAGAGGTAATAGAAAGCTGTCTGTCAGCTGTCACTGTGAAATCCTAGGGGAAATCACATATTCAGTCTAACTGTAAATGTACTTTCCATATCCTTTTAGAAAAAAGACAAAATGGCAATGATACTGTACCCTCAATGTGGTGTTTATGTAGAGCTCTCAGAGTTTAAACAGAACATTACATTTCTAAATTGTTTCAGTTTTATTGAAACACTGGATTATTTTTAGGCTGTCTTGTAAAAGTATTTGTCAATTTGGATATAATGCTTGGGCTGTGGTACATTTTCTGCAATTATGTAATGATAATTTTGATAAGTAAAAACAAGTGTTTTGATGTCTTTAGTGTAATAATCATTATTGTTTTGAACTGTTTTACAAGACAAATACTAATCTTGCAATGGGGTTATAACGCCATATTCACATTCAATAATTTATGTTATTAACAAATTAACAAATATGACGCACCAGAAAGATTGAATGTTAACATATATGTTGTCGATTTTTTCCTATGACTCGGCTTAGACAGACGGGCTGTGCCAGCGAGATGGTGATTTATTCAGTGCTGAATAGGCGTAGCAGAAAACACACACCGTACATTTGGAACTTCAGCGCCGTGATTGGCACAGATCCAGGTTAGCACTGAAGGGAGATGTGCTAAAATAATCAAAAGAGATCATTATGTTATGAATGAGCACCCCAGTCTCAAATGGGCCAGTGTGTCATATCACCACAGTGTGGCACAGACCGAGTCCTGCCTTCACAACACATAAAAGAGCAACCCAGGTCAATAGAGACTACAGCTGATGCTACGGTGTTCTCTCTCTCTCTCTCTCTCTCTCTCTCTCTCTCTCGCTCTGTCTCTCTGTCTTTCTGTCGCTCTCTGTCTCTCTCTCTCTCTCTCTCTCTCTCTCTCTCTCTCTCTCTCTCTCTCTCACTCTCTGTGCGTGTGTGTAGCATAGATGTGTGTATACTTGGGAACAGATCACTTGCCTCCTAAGCAACAGATCACCAATTCCCTCTCCGTATGTCCCCTATCTTCTGAATTGCATTTTGAGCTTTGAAACTATTGGCTGAAACCTCCACTGTGTTTAATAGAATGACAAAAAAAATACTATTTGATTTGGAGAGGGAAACAAATAACGGAATCTATCCCGGAGCCATGCTCTAATGATACCTAGAAAATTACCCGTTCTTCTTTCAACGGAATAGATGGAAAAATGCATTTTCTAATTATTGGATGAAAATAACGTTACTGCGCATAGCTAAAAATAAAAGTTTGAATAAATATGGGTGCATTTGTGCACACAAACACATTCCCTGCCATTTAGAAGTTTCAGGTCACTTAGAAACGTCCTTGTTTTTGAAAGAAAATCAAATGTTTTCTCTAATGAAATGACATAAAAATTATTGGAAATACAATGTATACACTGCAAATGTTGCTAATGACTATTGTAGCTGGAAACGGCAGATTTTCAAAAGTGCACAGAGTTCATCCCCTGTCCAGTGTCTGTGTTTTTTTTGCCCATCCTAATCTTGATCGTTCAATTGGCCGTCTGACACTCCAATGTTTTAGTCCTCTTGCTCAGTTGGGCACTGGGTCCTCCCACTCTTCTTTCCATTTGGTTAGAGCCAGTTTATGCTGTTCTGTGTAGGGAGTAACACACACAGTGTATCTTCAGATTCTTGGCCCTTTAACATCTGGAATAGCCTTCCTTTCCTAGAAAAAGACTAGACCGACGACAAATTTCAGAAATACTTTTTTTGTCTCAGGTCGTCTTGAGCTTGTAAGGTATCCCAAAAACGCTTATTCTCCAGCAACTGAACTAATCCAAAGAAGACCAATTGAAGACATAGCTTTGGTAATCAGCACACGCTGTGCTAACAAAATTGCAAAAGGGTTTTATAATGATCAAATTTGTTTTATACAACGATTCGATTGGATTAGCAAACACATAAGTCATTTGGAACACAGGAGTGATGATTTCTGATAATGGGCCTCTGTACGCCTGTGTAGATATTCTGTGGTTTCCAGCTGTAATAGTCATTCACACAACATGAACATCATCTACACTGAAATTCTGAGCAATGTGACGTTTTTTGATAAAAAAAATTGCTTTTATTTCGACAAACAAGGACATTTTTAAACAATTGCGTTGGTACATTTGCTGTTAAGCAAGGACATTTTGCTGCGCTCAAAATAAAATAAAAAAGCTTTTGGTTAGTTTTAGGGTTACGGTTTTGAATGAAGGTTGTGGGTTATGGTTTTAGGTTAGGTTAAAGGGTAGGTTAAATTCAGGTTTAGGGATAGTAGTACATCTTAAACAGTTTGTTCCCAAAAGGTTCTCACTTTAATACCTTCTTAATCAAAAGATTCCTAACTGCACATTTGATACAAATCTTTGGTATTTTTACTCTTTCTGATATAAATTGTGAAGTTCGAGACATTTCCTGCATTATCTCCCGATATATATATTGTTCGATTTGGTCGTGGTTAACACATGGAAATGTTCACTACAATGTTGGCGGCGTTCAGGAATTAACAAAACGAATAACAAACCGAAAAGGAATTACTGTTAGAGATGCTGCTGAACATGAGGTGACATTGAAGGTGCAGTGCTAAAGCCTAGCTAATCAGCTGTTGCTGTTTGACTTCTTACATCACCGCTATGTGTCTACAATGCACACCGAAGGACCCGAAGACTGCTGTGATAACGTAGTGTCTCATGTTACCTTGGCAGGTGACATCCAACAATGTTGATTGTCATGTAAAAACATTATTGTTCATCTCAGTGAATCTAGGCGATATGAAGGCCCTTGTGTAAAGCAGCTAATTTACTTGAGCAGAATTGTTTAGATGCCAACGTGGGCTGTTTTAATTACCCCCCCAACTACATTATTATCTGATTCTGTTCATGAAGCTGGAACACACATTGAACGTGACGTTGTCTTTAGATTGCAGTTACCTCAAGTGTGATTCATCGAAATAAAACGATTGTAGCGTAACTGAGCCGCTGAGTTCGTGGGTGTGCGGTTCCTCGTGTTTGTGTGTAGGTAGGGCATTTGTTTGTCTCCCAGCTCACCTTCACGTAACAGCTGACAACGTCCTGTCGGCGTTTCAAATGTCACCACGGTCTTTCCGAAACAAACGGTGGCAAAGTCAACCTTGTAAAGCCTCTGATATGCAAAAATGACTGATTAGATAGCCGAGTTCAAATAGACAGGCTGTGAGGAGAGCTCTTACAACGGAATGACCTTTGCCAGGTGCATACGATTTCTGCTCAGTTCCACACTGAGACCTGAGACTACAAAGAGAGACAGTGACTTGAGACTACACAAAGAGAAAGAGACCAGAGACTACACAAAGAGACAGAGACCAGAGACTACACAAAGAGACAGAGACCAGAGACTACACAAAGAGACAGAGACCTGAGACTACACAAAAAGACAGAGACTACACAAAGACACAGAGACCTGAGACTACACAGAGACAGAGACCTGCAGACAGTAAAGACGAAGTAAAATCACTAACATAACTAAATTATTAATTTGTGTGACTGTATCACTAATTTCACTGTATTTCATTTCACCCTTGGGGAAGATCCAGTTTGGGAAATTGAATTTCAAAACAGAAAGTTTCCTCCTCTTGTAGGCATTTACTGATTTACAGTATGTCTGCTGCTCTTTCAGCAAATGTTTAGCACTTCATCAATTGTAGCATACAAAAACTTGACAAAATATAATACAAATAAATAAATATAAAAAATATAATAAAAAAAATCCATGAGGTTATATACATTTTTTTTAAATGTTATCCTCAATGTGATGTCAATGGTATCATTTCTAGAACATTATAGAACTGCCTAAGAAAAAACCCTAAAAGAAACAAACAATTATTTCTAGAAACAATTATTTCTATATCACAGACTGAGTGACGTAACCAATTAAAATGCGATGACCGTGAACTCTCTTTCTCTCCATGAATCTTTTTAAGCATTTTAGTTAACATAGTCACAGACACAAAGAAAATATACACCGTTTAATATATAGTGTGGACCTTATCGACTGTCATTCCAATGAGAAAATGGTGTCTTTTTGGAAATTCCTCATCATCTACATTTTTACATATCTATGCAACTGAGATTTCTTTAGAGCACAGAACAGAGATTTTCTATTGATTTCTTATTTTCAATTTCAAAACATCACAGCCTGTTGACCATGCTTGACAATCAGCACTGTTGCCATAGGCTACAGTTAGACACGCTAAAACATTTCAATGCATGCTCAGGCAGAGGAGTTGTAATGAATTTATTGATTCAATTCTGTGATTAGTGTGCTCTTCTCCTAAAACTGAATTATAATTCTTTACTTTTTTAATGTTTTTGTCCTTTTTCTACAGAATACCAAACTAGCATCAGAACCAATATGTCCTGTCTGTTCTTAAATGTATTGATTAGTGATAAATAAACACAGCCATTCAACCAATGACAAATATTGAACTTAAACAAAGTAATTTCTCCTCGAAAATATGACATAAATTATAATGTTTTGTTTTTAGTTTTTGGCGATCCACATGTAATCGCATTGATCAGAGCCCTCGCTCTATTCAAATGTTTCTTTTTTTAAATACCAACATTTGTAGTCTTTCAAAGAGGAGTGATGTGGTTTGACCGTTTGGCCTTCTGAATCTCGCGGAAAAATTACTCATAATTTCACTTTAGTGAATTATTTTCTAAAGGATGGACGACCTTAGCTTGAGCGTAAGTGGCCAAAATGAAATAAAAAAAAGAGAAAGTGGGCCCAGGGAACTCTACTGCACACAGACAGATAAAGGACTAAACTAAGATGTAACTCACGCTGTTATTTGGGCAATTCACTTCTAAAGTAGTCAACGGGGTGGGACTTCAAATGCGTTCAGAAAGGATTACACGATTTCCCCAGGGTCATCAGGAGGCATCAACCAATTAATTATATTGCTGAAGGAGAACATTTAGCCCGCTGCATCAATATGGAGATTGCCTGAACGGCTCGTTACTGACGGAGGATTTCTCTATGCAACTCTGCAGGGATCGAACGTAAATAATTCAGTCCTCGTGAACTGGTCGTCGAAGGTGAACTAGAACGGGGGCGGATTTTCAGTTTTCAATTTAATGGAGAAGTTGGAAGTTCGTTGGCACCTGATTCACTTTATTGTACGTGACACGTCACACTTTCTGTGATCTTCATGGTTGTTGTTTATAGCACCCCCTAGTGGTCACATTGTAAAACAATTCTTTATTAGGTAATGAATGTTTGTGCATCAAGTGTTATTAAGCAAGATTTTGCCTTTACTTACCATGTGTGTCTTGGAGAGCATTTGACTGTCAGTCTTGATTATGTGCATTTTCATGTGTCAACACAATTTTGTATTTTTAGATCAATCAATCAATTGAATGTATTCTATAACAACAAAGTTGTCACAAAGTGCTTTAACAAACACCTAGATGGCCTTGACCAGAAAGAGAAAAAAAGGAAATGATGGTATTTGTCTAATGGTGTGCTAGGATATTTAGCATTCCGTATAGCACACCTCTGGTAGCTCTTCTACAACTGTATGCAGCATGCATATCATGTAAATTCATTGTTTTTCTATTCCGCTACGGCACAGTTAATTTCATGGAAGACTCAGTAAACACTTCAGAACTTTATTCCTGCCTCAGATCTGATTCGACACGGTTCTCTGTGTGTCCTTAATTTGTAACATAACTCCAATTGAGGACAGACTTGTTAGCTGCTGTTGAACACGACAAAGTCAAGCAGTAATTAGGGAATACGGAAACATTTTAGAAATTCCCATTTGGGATGCCCAGAATGTTTTAGTATTAAAATAGAATCTCCCAGGTGACTGTCTCTCCTATTCCTCATATGACCACTCCCCCTCCAGATAGGACCACTCCCCCTCCAGATATGATCACTCCCCCTCCAGATATGACCACTCCCCCTCCAGATATGACCACTCTTAATCTAGATATGATGCCTCCCCCTCCAGATATGACCACTCCCCCTCCAGATATGACCACTCCCCCTCCAGATATGACCACTCCCCCTCCAGATATGACCACTCCCCCTCCAGATATGACCACTCCCCCTCCGCCCTTTGCACCACTTCATAGTTAACCAGTCAAGTAAACATAAACACATATTTCCAGAATCATCCTATCTCTGTTCGAATACAATTCTCACAGTTCCCGTTCTGTTTCTGTCTGTCGCTTGTCTTTGTCTCCGTCGCGTCAGATTGATTCACAGCACCACAGTGATTGTGCTCACCCTTTAGTAGATCAGATTTAAATCATTAACTAAGTCCTGATTGGCTCTCGGCCGGGGACTATTAACAAAACAGTGTAAAAACCTGTCCATTGTACATGTCAGGAGTTCTGCTCAGGCTGAGTTAATTGGCCTCCAGTTCCCACTGTGGGATAATTAGTGCTAATGTAATGTAATTGATCTAACATGGTTCTTTGTGAGACGGATGACTGTGATTGGCTGACAGTTCTTTGAGCTCCTCTTTCTTCGTAATGTCAATCTCTATTCGCTGCTCATCTCCATGGAGACTAGTCTGGAAAGAGGTTAGAAATGTCCGCCATTTAATTAAAACCCTCTTTGAAATGACTATTGGGATAAGGGAGGAGAATGACACTCATGGACACGTACACCTAGATGGGGTTTTATTCACTTAACTCCGTCTTTCTCCATCTATATTATTGCCCCTCTTCCATGTCCCCTGACGTAAAATGTTATTAATAATTTCTCAACTCCGCAACTTCACATTGTCTGGTTTCATTAGTGGCTGTGAGAAGAGAGGCACTCACACATTATCACGCACGCACACACACGCACACGCACACACACACACACACACACACACACACACACACGCACGCACGCACACACACACACACACCTAGTACCAGACAAGGCAGACTAACAGATACATGTGGGTGCGCGTATTCCTCCACTTATCCGTTAATGAAAGAAGCAGAGTCTATAGATGTCTGTCAGCCCCGACAACCTGCTCCGTTCTTGTGACTTTGACCCCAACGCTCCTCAATGCCAAGACCAAGGAGTTGTACGTGCGTGTATACGAATCGACTTCACAACTAGGAACTGGCGATGACAATTGTTTTCGACACAAATGTTCACGGGTGATCTGATTAAGGTGGAGCGATTATTTGTCTTGACTCAAAATGGATACCGAAAAAGCGTATTGCAGTCACAAGCACAGATATCAAGAAGAAGGTGGGGATTATAATTTTATCTGACACCCAATTGGCCAATCATTCCGTACCTGGATCCAGTGATAAACAGTCATACCACTTAAAGAACTTTATGCTGACCCAACTAACAACGGTAGTTCCCGGGAATGGGCGAAAATATTTAAGTGGATGGTTTATACTGTTTCAGGGGGTTGTTTAAACTTACCTGGAAATGTTCTTGGAATTCTTTCTAAAGGTTACAAAGATAAGAGACATTTTAGTGGTTGAATTGGAGTTCAGATGGTGTGTCACTCTGGCTCTGCCCAGTTGTATCTATGATGTTAAACTGCTGGACAGTGGAAGTAGGGAATCTCAGCTCCTCCTAGTTCTATATCAACCACATGTGCATGAGCTCAGCTCCTCCTAGAGCTTTATCAACCACATGTGCATGAGCTCAGCTCCTCCTAGAGCTTTATCAACCACATGTGCATGAGCTCAGCTCCTCCTAGTTCTATATCAACCACATGTGCATGAGCTCAGCTCCTCCTAGTTCTATATCAACCACATGTGCATGAGCTCAGCTCCTCCTGGAGCTTTATCAACCACATGTGCATGAGCTCAGCTCCTCCTGGAGCTTTATCAACCACATGTGCATGAGCTCAGCTCCTCCTAGAGCTTTATCAACCACATGTGCATGAGCTCAGCTCCTCCTAGAGCTTTATCAACCACATGTGCATGAGCTCAGCTCCTCCTAGTTCTATATCAACCACATGTGCATGAGCTCAGCTCCTCCTAGAGCTTTATCAACCACATGTGCATGAGCTCAGCTCCTCCTAGAGCTTTATCAACCACATGTGCATGAGCTCAGCTCCTCCTAGTTCTAGCAAAAAACGACTGGCCAAAGTCCACTTTTTCAGCCTCTCCGTCAGTCGCACCAAAGCAAGCCTACAGTCTATTTCATGAAACGTAGCGCTCAGCGTTGCCCCTGGTGGCTAGTTGTCAAGGCGCACATTGATCTTGTGAGGACAGGGACAAGCGTATTATATTGAACGTGAGCCGTCACCATCTCCTTGTTGTGCCGGATATGAGACATCTCACTGACATAGGCGCCGTGTGGCCCAGCGTACACCCGTGGGCAGTCTGCGTGTGTGTGTGTGACTGGCGTACGCGCCGTGTGATGGCCAAGCCCTTTGTTCTGCCAACTGTCAGACACACACACAACTTTGAGTTTTCCCTTCTGGAAACGCTCTGGCCCTTCTCCGGCTGACAGCACGAAACCACAGAAATGTCCGGAAACTCTGCCTTTCACACTCTGCTGGGTTTGAGGGAAGGTCTCCGACTGGGAAAAGAGGGAAATCGATGCAGCCCATAGAGCCTGTGGCAGGTACACAGGTAGGTTACACCACCCTACAACAGAAAGCCGAACATGACTATGTATCAAATGCCTTTATATTCCCCGTGTGGTGCACTACTTTTGACCAGGCCTGCGTCCCAAATGGCTCACTATTTCACGAACTGGGAGGCCGATGAGAACAGAGTAAGAGGCCAGGCTCCAAATGCGATGACTGGGCACATCCCTGTTCTGTCTGCGGAACTCAACCGCTAGTGCTGATAATGTCAATGCTCCCTTTTTCCTGCAAGTTGCGTACGTTCAACGTGGATCTTAAAATGGCCGTACAACCATTTCACTGACAGAGCTGGCGTTTATCGACTCTATCTTTGTCGTGTCCTCGACCAGATACTCGAATGATGGCCGCGCTGGCGTTTCTAAAGAAACTCGGCTTTGGGTTGTGACGCAAAAGAGTGTTCCGCGACCACGCTGGTGCCTTCCTTCCGGCCTGTTGTTTATGCGGAAAGCAGTCGATTTATAGGTTGAGGTCGCTACATCCGCATATATTACAGGTATGTAAATTAAGACAAGTGCAGCGCGTACTGGCGACCGCGGCTCTATCAAATGTACCAATCTGCGATGGCATCGGGCACAATCCGGTGAGGTGCAACCGTTTCGTAATACAGACACCGAGGTGATCGTACGTTTTTCTCGACGATCGTATTAAGATCTTTACAAGAAGGTTTCATAATCCTGAGCTGATGCGAGGATATTGTGTTAATGCACTACATCAATCTGCAATTTTTGCGGGCACAGTTAATTAAATATTATAGTTTTTCCGCTATACACCTTAAATATACATTGTCCAATACGTATTGTACACTTTCCATGTCTTTGATCACTACATTCTCAGCCCGTACCCAGGTAGGCATTTGTGTTCCTATATCTTTTATCTCTTCACTGTTAATCTCCTCCTATGCATATTTTCCAGCTAGTTAGATCATTCATAGCACGCTAGCACGCATGGTTGTGGAAGATTCAAAGTAAAACCTCTCGGCTGAGTTCTGCTGTGTTCCGCTGTTTAGGAGAGTTCCTAATTGAGAGTTGAATGACCCGGTCACTAGCATAATTAACCAATCAATTAAATGTAATCGATGAAACGAAAGCAGAATGTTGTCCACGCACACATGAGCATGAGAGATACTGAGCTTGGGAAACCAGTGCACTCGTTATATATCGTTCCTATAATCTATAAATGGCTTTTACACAGGCAGTAATAATACATTCATGGTAGCTAGCTAGCTAGCAAACACTTTGCTTGCAAACTCAGTAGATATGGCAGATTTAAGGGCATTAAAACATAATCCGACGTATTTAAATGACTAGGTGACCTGAGATAATTCAATGATAAGTAACACAAAGTCACGCCGGAGACATACACGCTAACACGCTAATCACTGACAACAGATGAAGTGTGCAATGCATCATGGGAGTTTACCCACCTTTTACCTTGTAATATTTCTCGTTACTCGTAACGGCGTTGGCGTACGCAATGAGACGTTTTGAAACATGTCCTCTTCTTAATCACAATATTACACGCGGCGGCGAAAAGCATGAAAATGTTGTACGGGAAAAAATATTAACAATTTAACAAATTGTCTATGTTCTATTTCTGCGGGGGGCGTCGTCCCGAAAGGAAATGTCAAAATGTCAAATTTCCCACAGTCCAATCTGCCTGTACCGTGTCCTGACAACAACAGCACAATTCAAGAATGCACTTAAAAAATCTAGTCGCACACTCTCTCCTAGCGTCGTGAAGGCACTTTACTCCGCCAGACACACACACGATGTGAGCTCTCTCCTCCATCAGCTACTACACCACCCCACCACGAGTCCACTTCACACACAACATATTATCGCCTCCGCTCCAACAGGTGGGCCGGCACGTCTCATTTGAAAATCTTCAGCGTTAAAAGGCCCGTAAACCCATGGAAAACATATGTTTTTATCGCGGCAAAACGCAGTCGCGGAGAAACATTGTCAGTCTGAAGGTTAAAGTATCAACGTCACCGCTTTAATGACTTTGTCTAATGATGTACTGCCTTCTAAAATAACACATGTCTTTCTCTCGCTATTTATCGGAGTTGTAAAGATTTATAAGGTATTTTAAACTTCTGTTCCTGTTACTCTCCCCTTGCTCTTCGTGGTGACGAGACACATTTCTATATATGAATCTCTAATTAAAAGCAACTTGGAAATTGTGAGTAAAAACAAGATTGCAAAAACACAGAGCACGTAATAACAACAGAGGAATGATGTCCCAAATGGCACACTTTTCCCTAGTACAACTCACATAACCCTCTGGTCAACAGCAGTGTAGTACATAGAGACTAGTGTGTCATATGGGACACAGCCTGTTATTATTATGACAGTGAAGTTAAAAAGTAAAGCAGACGTGAGATTATTAAGGTGACGTTTCTACTGTGTGTGTGTGTGTGTGTATCCAGCAGTCTAGTACTGGGACTGAATTATAAATGAAAGCGTCGTGAGATGAAAGGGATTGTGGGTCGCCTTCACTTGCTGACACTCTCTGAGTAAACCTCGCACGGGAAAGCACAGCAATCTGGGGGAATAAACAGGTTATTTAAAGATAAACTAAAATGGCCGCTCCGGCGGGAAGACGTTTCTGTGTGGAGGGAGGCTTAATATTAGAGCTTCCTTCCCTGTACTACTATGTGCTCTAAATGGGCTCCAGCAACAGACAGTTCCCTCTCAAACTATTTCTGCATGAAAACGTCCGTATGAATTATGGTACGGGGAAACAGAATTATTAGCGGCGAGGCCCATCAATGAGATTCCACGTTTCATCTCTGTTAAAGGGGCGTCTCTATCGGTCTCCGCCTCTGTTTGCTGACCGGGGAAAATGTAAAGGAGGTCCGTAGAATCCCTTTTTTTATGGTTGTCATTCCCATGGCTGACGTTCCTCGGGTAACAGCGCCAATATCTTCGTTACTATAACAACCCGCCGGCGCGATTTACCCAACTGCCCCTGGGAGCAGCATGCGTGCATAACCAAATCCTGGATGCACAATATTATGAGCAGACACACACACACACACACACACACACACACACACACACACACACACACACACTTGGTAAGAACGCTTTATTTTAGTATATAGGTCCATTATCTGTAATCACCTGTCAGAGAGCCTCTCTCTCATTGTGTGGCCTAGAAGGGTAGAAACCTGTGTAATTGCTTTGTAACCTAATTCATTTCCTAAGTAATTAGGAACCGAGGCGTGCTCTACAAATGGCTGCACAACCAGAGGCAAAAATTGATATGTAATTGACTAGAATGACTGTGTCGAACCTGAACGTTCATGAAATCACTGGTCGTCCATAAATGTGAGGATGGCGTTTATGTATATATCAGAACCGCCACGACCAGAAAGGCATGTCCCACTGCACATTCAAATGCTCAGTTGAGCACACGCACTACCCACAGCTGCCACAGGGGGCAGACCTGCTGCGGTGAAGAATGAGAGCGTGTGTGTGTGTGTGTGTGTGTGCTCTAATTCTGCCGTTCATTAAAACCACCAGGGGTTGTGGCTAATTCAAATCCAGGCAATACACGAAGTGCACACGGTTCGAGTGTCTCTCACTGCTTTGGGATTTGAATTTCCGTTCATTCGCCGGAGTCAACGTGGAATTGAGCACAAGCGAACGAACCAATCACATCGACACATGACCAGTCCCGCAGCGTCTGCTGATGCATTCATTGATTAATCATGTTATACCATTCTGTAAGAGTTCATTCATCTGGACTCCTCGAAGGACTAAAAAGTAACTAACATGCAAAAGACATTGAAATGCACCCACACAGCAAACACACACACACACACACGCACAGTAAATGAAAGGTCGCCTCATTGATTCAGTTCAGACCGTCTTCTGGTCTTTGACCTTTTAGAGCACTCCACTGATGGAATGAAAGGTTTTGAAATACCCAGAATGCAGCAGCATATCTCTAGAGAAATGTCAGTAATTAGAGCTTAACACAGAGAGAGGTTACAGGCCAAAGCACACCAGGAGACAGGGAGACAGAAAGACAGGGAGGAAGAGAGGGAGAAAGGGAGGGAGAGAGGGAGAGAGGGAGGGAGAGAGGGAGAGAGGGAGGGAGAGAGGGAGAGAGGGAGGGAGGGAGGGAGAGAGAGAGGGAGAGAGAGAGAGGGAGAGAGAGGGAGGGAGGGAGAGAGAGAGAGAGAGAGAGGGAGAGAAAGAGAGAGAGGGAGAGAGGGAGGAAAGTACAGACAGATAGATTGAGAATGGCACGGGGGAGAAAGTAAGGGAGGGAGTGTGAGAGCTTGTGAACGGAGGTAGAGAAACAGAGAAAAGGATGGAGGAGTGAGGAGAGAGGGAGGGAGGCTGGGAGGACGGAGTAAGGGAGAGTGAAAGATCGATAGATGGAGGGAGTCAAGGCAGAGAGGCGAGAGAGGATGCTGAGTTACTTTCTGGCTGCGTTCCGTTCGCAGGACAGGCGTCTCTCTGTCTCCGCTGGAAACAAACCCTCTCTGTAGCCATGGCAACCGGTCTGATTGGCCTGACTGAATATGCAAGATAAGGCCGACATGAAAGAGCGCGAAAACCCGTTATCTCCCTTCTCCCTATATTTCTCCCCTCTTTCTCCTCTCGCTTTTCTTCCGTCTCTCCGTCCTTTTCTGCTCCCACACGCTTTTCCGTCCTTCTCTTTTCTTCTCTCCAGTCATTTTTCTCTTTCTCTCCTCTCCCCTTATTTCCTTATCTGTCTTTCACTCTCTCCCTCCCTGCGTGGAATTAGCCTGGCATAGGTATATAGTGAGATATGAGGCCTGGCGTCATTCTAACTCTCTCCATCTGTCTTTGGGACACAGAGCCTCTGAGAGGAAGAAGAGACTTCAGAAATACAAAGAGAATATTGTATGTTGCTCTGTTTATTTCGGCTGTGTGTCGGTCTATCTACGCGCACGTGCGTGCGTGTGTATGTGTGTGTGTGTGTGTGTGTGTGTGTGCGTCGACGCAGCGCTTCAAGGCTAAATCCGATCTGCCACTTGAACAGAACAAATGCTCCAATCCTGGCGATTCTCTTTTTTTCAGGCCTCATCTCTCACGCTGATGTCTCCATGGAAATTAAATTGGATCTGTGTTTCTGCGCAAGCCTGTCACACTATTCAGCAAGAGTAATGATGGCTCATGAAAGTCTACGCGTGTGTGTGTGTGTGTGTGTGTGCTACAGTGAGACTGTGTGCATTTGTGTGTTAAAAAGTGACACAGAGTATGAGTGTACTATTTAAAGGTCCTTGGAGTCTGAGCTAACTCCTAATTAGGCAGCGGCAGCCTGTCTCCAATGGCAACTCCTGACCTGGTCTTCTGCTCCAACTGAATATCTATGCAACCTGTCGCCTTTCACCTGCTGTCACACTGTCCTCTTACTCTCTCTGTTCCGTGTCGCTCGTTCTTCTACCTTCAATCGAATTTCAACGTCGAAGTGCTGGTGGAAACACGTGTTAGTATCTTCAAAGCAAGTGGAAAATATGAGCTAGAACTAGAGAGAAACGTAAAGACGAAGAAAGCAAACATTACACGTTATCCTGAAGGACATGCGCGTACCGACACATTCCAGTGTGACTGCCAGGGAATAGCTTCATTCCTCAGCGGTGTGAGAAAACACAAGGTCATGTGGTACCAACAGTCTGGAGTTTGTTAATGCGCTCATAAAACTGATGCCAAATATTTATTACTTGACAAATGTAAAAAAAACGTATTTAAAAAAGAATCTTTAAGACTAGAGATTAGAGAGATAAGAGATGTTAGATGTTAGATACTGCTACATAGCTAACTTGAGACTAATAAACTCAATTGCTAGTTGTCATGATCTTTTAAAATAATTTGGCTACTGTGTGGGAACGGCAGGATTTTGAAAAGACTTCGGAAGCTGGACATGATTGGGGTATTTCTGCCAGGTAAAACTAGTTCAAATGCAAATGTAAAAAATCTTAGTGATCGCATTTGGACCACGACAATTCAACAGCTTGCTAAACAAACAGGGGAAAGGTTAAGTAGTACGTTTTGGAAAGGTTAAGTAGCTTACAGTTTAGATCTCGGGCTGGCGGTATCCTGTCAAATGTATGGCCTACTCTTTTTATGTACGGCTCAGTATTATTGTTAAACAACAGTTTGAGCCTTGTCATTCAAAACCACGCCTGCGTAATTAACAATTGTCTTAATAGTATAACGAATTAACAATTGTCTTAACTGTATAATGTTTTAACAATGAGCTTAACTTTGAGCTTAACTTTAACTTAACACAGTAACTTTGCTGTCATTCGAACTACTGTTTGAACATTTTGCCTTTCTCCTGATCACTCTGTGTCAGTCTCCCTCTCCTCTACTCTCTCTTTCACCGTCTCTCTCCTGATCACTCTGTGTCAGTCTCCCTCTCCTCTACTCTCTCTTCCGCTGTCTTACTCCCCATATCTCTCTCCTTCATCAACATCCCAATCTTTTTCTCTCTCCCCGTACCCAAATCTCCCGATCTCTCGCACTTCTGTTCTCTTACCTAAGAGAGAACTTCTCATAAACGAGGGGGTTGAAACAGGGGAAGGACAGGGGAAGAGATGAGATGGAGGAGGTGAGAGGAGGTGAGAAAAGAGGAGTGGGAGATAAGAAGAATGGAGGCAGGGAAAGGGACCAGAGAGGGAGGGATGGACTCTCTGGCAGTGTGAAATGTAATTAAATGACTAGCCCGCTGCTCTACTCACCGGTGGCAGCTATAGTTGGGACTGTCAGAACGTCCCCATAATGAGAACACTATAGGTTATGTCTAATATGTGAGCCATGCTCCCGTCATTCGATTAAGGATGTTGAAGACTCCGGATCAAAGCTTCCTAAGTGGCCAGTCAGAGTGCTTGGCCTGTGTCCCAAAAAGATTACATTTCTAGGTATTTCCCGGCGTTTACCTATAGAGCCCCTAAATGGGACCGAAAAATATGGACAAATTTAATGTTCAAACGAAAGACAAAAGGTCCTAAGGTTTCAGTATGTTTGCGAGTCAGTTCCAATACATGTATAGCGCATGGATCATATTTAACGCTTAGCGCTTTAAAAACGTTTAGCGTCGTTATCAGTGTATATCGGGCAAATCCTGCCCCGCACGTATTTTCTGCAGGTTTCCAATGGACAGACCTAATCTTACAGAACTCCACAAGCCGGTATTTATCGATGTGGTTGTGCAGCCGAGTTAATTCTTATTTCGCATGTGGCCCCCATAACTCACGGTAATTAAGTGCAATTAGTCAAATGACAACGAATTCATTTTAACCACTCGTCTCTTGGTGTTGCCATTGGAGTTTTACTGAATAGAACTCTCTCCGCGGGGTTTCTCTCTCGTTTTATTTCGTGTCTCATTTGTGCGTCCACCGGAGCTTATTTCTAAACCTACATAGTTGTAGTGTGTGCAGTGCTTTTTATGTTTTCTACCAATTAAGGACTTAGACCTAACTCCTTAAGAGCTGGCTCTTCTCCTGAAAATCCTCTAGTCTTTTTGGGGCTTTACAGCCAGGGCCCGGGTCTGGCAGTACTTCTCTAGTTTTCTACCCTGAATGAGCTCACAGGCATTCAAGCCGCCACAAGGAGTCGCTGGCGAGACAAGGCTATTATATAATTATATACGATGCCTGAATTAGTTGGAACATTCTCTAAATTTACGTAAAACTACATAAGTAGCTGCCATTATTGGATGCCATTCATATACTAAAGTTTGCTAATAGTATCTAGCCTGGACAGCTAACTGGGTTAGCTAGGGAGCTAGCTGACCAGGGTGATTGTGTTGTAATAACTAGCTAGCTAATGTATAAAAAGCTTTTTATTCAATTAACTTATAAAATTAAATGTAAATTGCGTATTTCATGTATAGTTACTTTACATTTTTTATTCAACTAGGTAGGCCAATTGAGAATAAATTCAGGCCAAGACAAAGTAAAACAAATGTGCCAGACAATATACATTCCACAATAAATACACCGAACACAAGAGTGCCAACAGCAGTGGGACACAACAAGGCAATACAGGGTCAAGTGGAGAGTCAATATGCATGATACATGTAAGATGCATTTGACCCAGAGCGTGAATGGATAGTGCTAGATACTGTGTGGAAAAGTTGAAGGGCCCTCCTGCTTACACACTTATTTCATTTCGGGAGATGGATTAAGGAGTTAGATGTGTGGTCCCTAAACCACCCTAACTTCTACTGTACTAGCTGAAGACTGCAGCACAAGCTAGTCTTAAATGTTAGCTAGAGATAACATTTAATCACATTTATATTTCAGTGTCGTCCTCCGAAATGTGAATGCCTGAACGTTCTGCCCCAGTGAGTGGGCCCATGATCTATGATTGGCTGCATGGAAATCAATTTTTCTACTTAGTTTCAGTTGTATTTCTTTATAGAATAATTTGCTCCAGAGCAATACTTTTTGCGTCTAACCAAAGAGAAAGCTAAAGTGTCCAGATTTGTATTTATTTATTTAATTTCAATCCATATCTTTTCGCACTGCCCTTTTGCACTTCCGGTTTGAATGCAAACTGCATTTCGTTGTACTGTACTTGTACTGTCCGACGACAACACAGTTGAATCTAATCTAACATGCGATAATGTGAACAATTTCGGCTTCAAACTAACTAGAACCGGAGTTTCTTCTGTTTGACATGCTGGACACGCAGCAAATCCCTCCTACCAAACTCTGTTTTGGGTTTTATCTCTCGGGTTAATCCTAGAGAATAGAAACACGTGACCTGGTATGACTCAGAGTCCACATTCAGGAAAGCTTTGGGCACCCGGAAAAACAACAACAACCCATTATCAGTAGGTCAAATTGGCCGGCAACAGCATGGTATTCAAATGTCAGTGAATGTTGAATATTGTTTGTTCACATTTGGTTTTGGTATTTGGCCTGCGTGTCATGAAGGTGTCAGACACTGTCTGGTAGGGAGAGACAAAACCAAGTGGGCCTGGTTCGGTCCAGGTGCCAGGAGGGGAGAGTAAGCTAGAGTCGGTCCTTATCACATCCTCCCCGATGTGTCCACAAGCTCGGCGTTTCTCAATTTTGGCAGCGTAATTATATACAATTCCATCGCTTTCCGTGCTACAGCACAACAATCCATTAAACTACTGACGAAGACCACGCCATGATGGAAACTTCAGAATGCTGCAATTGTGAACTTCTGAAAACTGATTGCTGTTCGTAGCGTTTGTTTGTCTAACTTTAATAAATAACCTTGAACGAGTACCCTGCCCGCGTCGTTTGGTCCCTGCCACACTCAACCACCTAGATTTGAGACAGTCAGGAGTTCTGCATTGACTGATCAAAGCATATTCATGTTCTCTTCGTTTCTATTTGTTTCTTACTCTTTCTACATGTCGTTCTCTCCCCAATTCTGTCTCTCTCTCTCTCTCTCTACACTCCATACCTCCTTCCAGTCTGTGATAAAGCTTTTGCTCGGGCTTTCATGCTTTCGGGGTTTAGCAATGGTTGACATATACACTGTACCCCCCGTCACACACGCACACGCACACAGACCTGCACTAGGAAGATAAATCCTAGGGGCTGTTCCTGTAGACTGGTTCCTCCACCCTTTGCTCCGTGTACAGAACCAGAACCTGGGGCACTGAGCCACTAAACTCTAGCAGCAGGCCCACCAGCCAGTCAGACTCTGTCAACGCAGGCAAACAGGGAGAGATAGAGACAGGGAGTGGGGGAGGAAGAGTGAGAGAGAGGGAGAGAGAGGTAGGCATCGAGGGAGAGAGAGGAAGAGCAAGATAGATGACAAGGTGGGGTATTCAGTGAACATAGCTTGCATATCTTCTTTGGGTGTGTGTGTTTTTATGTGTGTGTGTGTGTGTGTATGTGTGTGTGTAGAATAGTGAGGGCGGCTATTTTCGAACCTATCCTCAACTGAACTTTGTGGGACAGAATCACTTTCTCTTCGGAAAAAAAAGTTTGAGGGTCTCTTATATTATTGAAAGTCCTCGGGGCCATACACTTTGTTCTATCACTCGGAAACATACGTCAATATTAATAACGTAGTTCTATAAGCCCGCAGGAAGTTCCTCGCTGCTTTGCTTTGTTGTTCTAAGTCTGCAATCTGAATTACTTTTTGATATACAGTACACTAAAATAACTGATTTATTCATCGGTTTTTAACTTCACTCGTTCTTCTGGTGTTGTCTTTCAAAGTGCCATGCTCCATTATAGTGGATGAACACACTATTCAAAGTTTCAAACAGACAAAACACACACTATGCAGTTTTGATTCAGGAAATATCCAATATGTGCTTTGTGGTTGTGTGTGTGTGTGTGAGAAACAGTGTGTGTGTGAGTGTGTGTGGCCCATCTGTTGGGTTCATGAGGGACTCCAGCCCACAGGCCTCCACACAGACTGGGTTTAAATAAAACAGCAGAAAGAGGCAGAGCTGTCAGAACAGAGATTCTGATGACATCTCACTCAGACCAGGGATATGATCTCGTCATTCTAACCACGTCATTTACAAACTAGATATTGTGCCGCATATACTTCGAGTTATATTATTAATGTGGAACTGACACAATTTATAAAGTGCGAATAGCACCGGTTACGTATAAGGTGCCGATCATTTTATCAATCTAATATGACAATAAAATAACGCTAAACCATGAACTAAAAGGAAAATTGCAAATACTTTTATTTGTAAAAAGAAACACTCTTGACAAATAGGGCACTGACATCTTAAAATCCTTCCTGTCAGTGACCTCATATATATGGTTACTTCTCTGACAATGCTTTATTTAGCAGCTATCAGTGATAATCACATAGACAGATCAATAGCAATTACCTCAAAATGTATTAAAATGAACCGGTAAAAAGACATGCTAAGAGAGGTCCTACAATATAGACTAGTGCTGCAAAAAAACCCTAATTTGACCAGGCAGAGGAAATACAGTACCATATGGGATGCTAACATACTATTTTCAGAATTACTACAATCAGCTTATCATTTATATAAACTTTCAATATACTTTTGCAAGAGACTGTCTATTATTTGTATACCTACATACAACAGATCTTAAATCATCCAATTAAATTGCTAAATTATCCGTGGCATCTGAAATATCTTGTTAGCGTTGTGTATAAATGGAAAAAACGCAGGTGTGTTTAGTAAAGTTGAGAAACACATATTCAGTGTTTGCAAGAAAACCGAGTCCGCAAACCTGACGCCTCTCTAAAAAATTATTGTGAATATTAATGAATAATATGGACAGGAAAAAAACGGCAGACAGGAAGGGTGTTCATTTCTTAAGTATAAATCAGCCCCGATATTAAGTAGCGCGTGGGGTGAAGTGAACACCAAATTACTAGAATTAATTACCGGGACTACATTGAGATGGAAGAACCAGGAGTGCCTAGAAGCTGTAAATGGCAGATAATGTGGAGTCATTGTGACAGTGAATGTGGACTCATTAAGAGCGCAGAGGGAACGAAAACTATGAGATGACTTACCTTCTCTGACACACACACACACATGCACACACACACACGCGCGCACGCACACACACACACACATACGCGCGCGCACACACACACACACACACATACACACGCGCACACACATGCACATACACATACACACGCGCACACACAAACACACGCGCACACACACACACGCACACACACACACACACACGCGCACACACACACGCACACACACACACATTGTCACATGCTTTGTTGCACATACAGGCAGGTAAAAGGGGACTTTATTGAGAGATATAAACTACATATATACAGTATATACCACCGTCTATGCAGACTTGTATACGTATGTGGTTAACACGCTAGGTTGATAATATCTCTCATTTAAGTCTCTTTTTCACTTGCCATACACGTACCCGCGTGCCCACACGGAAACACACACGTACACACACAACCTCCGAAGAGAACATGTTTACATGAGCATTCCCTGTAAGATAAATTCTACATTAATATTTCTCTCTCCAGTGGATAGTTCCTTTTAGATTTCCCTTTCAATGTGCCACGCAGTGGAAAACTGAAGGACTGGAGTGTTACGGCTAAGATGTGAAGATCCGGAGCACACTGACACACAAACAAGATCAGAGATCAATATATGGGATTCATTTAGGCCTTTTGCAGGACCGAAAGATGCTTTACAAAGCTGGCTAGCAAACACATTAAGAGTCAAGACTACGAGGCGTGTATGTGATGAAATAGAATGATACAAGATGGAGAGCAGGTTTGTGTGATGGAATAGAATGATACAAGATGGAGAGCTGGTTTATGTGTTGGAATAGAACCATACAGGATTGAGAGCTGGTTTGTGTGGTGATAAAGAACCATAGAAGATGGCAGCTCATGTATCAGACGCTCCCACCATGTGGCAGAGTAGCGGAGCCCCTGTAATGGACATGAAAGTAGGTGCACCAATGATTCTTCCTGCCAGCTCAGACTGTTCCACAGAGGGACATCCTCCATGTGTCTGGGTCTGTTTGTAAAGTTTAAATTCCAGTAGAGCTCAGGAGAGACCGTGTGCGTGCTGGTGTGTGTGTGTGTGTTTGTGTTTCTTTGATTTCACTGACAAGTCCCGTCACAGTAAATGGGTTTCTATCCTGTCTCTGCTGCTGAGGCAGATTTTCGACCCGGAGTGGACGTCTGAGAGCTCGCATAAAGCAGAGCGGTTCCTTAGGGTGTCACTGAAGTTCACAGCATATAATATTTATGATTCATGAATGGGAATTTCGGCAGAAACAACAGCCCTACAAAGAAGCTAGAGTACAGAAAGCCTCTACGCTGGCCGCTCCCGGAGGTCATTCCTTCTCCTAGGTTATTCTTTTTGACTGGGGCGCATGGGGTTTCAGTGCTCGAATCCAAAGTAGTGCGCAGTACGCAACAGTATGCTGCAATTTGGAATACGGCCTATGAGATTGACTCATATGACGAGTGAGATAATAACCGGTATATGATTAACCTAGGATGAACAGGAATTAATCGGTTTGATCTACACCTCAATCTAATGAACCAACTGAGGATTAATCTTCATCGGATCTTAGATGATTTGTGGTTTGAACCTTGTGACCTCACGCCACCTTGACACTGCACGAACGCACGCGCGCACACACACGAACATGTGCACAGAATTGCACGCTGTTTTTCCAAAGTGAACTCACGTTGGCCTTATCCCAGTGTTTGGACTTAACAATCCTCTGCTGGCTTCGTCTGTTGCCTCAGATCGTCCTCAACGTCATAGCTGAGCACCACATATGTCAGTCTGTTTTTAAAACCAAGTTCTGCTGACAACTTTGTAGCCAATGTTGAACGTGCTGATGTCAGGTTTCATCTACGCCAGCTTCTTCTGAATATTAGCTGGAGAAACGGCCAGGGTTTTTCCAACTTTACCGTGTTTGAATTCTCGGCCAGCAGCTAATCTAACAAACGACTTCTATGAATTAGTTGCGAACCAATTCTCCAGGTGGGCTTCGAATGTTTGAGGGAGGCCTGCTGGCGTCTCGGTGTCGTTATGAAATGGCATTTTCCTGGCACCTCAGGAAGCAGCATCACTACGGCTTAAGATGCTTTCCATTGGTCTGTTGATGGCCCTTTTCTGAGCTGGGATCATTTGTCTCAGGCGTCTGAGTCTGTTGAAGGGGTTTGGGTTAGGTTCCTCATATTAAACACCGCCCTGTCTTTATGTATTTAGTGTTTAATTCAGCAGTCTAAGACTGGGGGGGGAACGACTTAAGGCTAATTCCTCCCAGACGCCCAGGCCTAACGACATGACAGATGGAACGGCTTAGAAGTAAAATCCAAAAGACCGAAGTACCGGGATAGAACCCGCGAAATCCTCAGTGCCTGTTTGTGAACCATCTTAATTGGACGGTCAAACTGGCCCTAAAACTTTATTTGAATATACGTGAAAATAATTACGTTGAACAGTTTTCCAATATCTACATTCAAATATGTGAGTGAGAAATGTGTTTCATCTGGACATTATGGTGGAAAGTAATGAAACCCCAGTTAAGAACGAAAAAGATGGCTAGCGTAAATTCTTAATTTTTTGGGGGCATTCGTCGTTCTATGACCCCATCAACTGCCCAGAAGCCAAAATATTACCAGATTTTCACGTCTAGATGTAGCGTCGACTACCACTAAACTAAACAGTATAAGCAGTGGTTGCATTTGGTTCTAATTAGCTGACATAAAAATAAATCACTTCCAAAGTTGCAAGTGCTCAGCAAAAGCCTGTTTCGTAACAACAAACTCATGTCTATAATGTGTATGGACTTTACTTAAAATCTTTCCGTAAGCCTACGTAGCATTCAGTAAATTAAAATTAGCTAATATCTAGCAACTTTAGTTACGTTCACGGCTAACGTAGATGGTCACCGTTTGCTGTTTTAATCGGCGTTGTTCAAACGAGTCTGTTGATACGAAGCATCCGTCACCTTTCGTCACTCAAGTTCTGTTGACACCATCACGGCTGTGTTAATGTCAGCTGGCAAAACACGGCGCGCTCCGCGTTCTCAGCCATATTAGCTGATGGGTTAATGCCAGCAGTCGCAAAACGAATCACGTTATCCCAATCTGGTTGGCTAATCAACACCTTAAGCCTTTCTGGAAATCAGTGCTATAATCGTTTTAAAGGATTTTCCATTACGGATGTAGCCGCAAATCCAAGAAATTTGAATATTGTCTCGTTTGTGTTTGAGTTGCCATTTCCGATATACGAATAACATTCAAATATTGAACGTGAATTTGACAGCCCTAATGCCTGCTAGTTAGACACGGAGCTCTTCTAGCTGTTTCAGGGCGGATCATGAAGCTGGAACATAAACTCGATAACGCGTTCCTACTTAAGAATATTATTCGAAAATACACAATTTTTAAAATGTGTTTAACCTATAGAATTAGAAGGAGTTTATTGATATCCAGAG
The DNA here is from genome assembly GCA_029465975.1 of Dallia pectoralis. Lineage (NCBI taxonomy): Eukaryota > Metazoa > Chordata > Actinopteri > Esociformes > Umbridae > Dallia > Dallia pectoralis. The sequence goes on along the minus strand of CM055761.1, from coordinate 3,471,777 downwards.
ATATTTCAGCTGGTCTTGATGCAGATACGTCAAGTTCTCTGTGTGTGTGTTAGTATGTGTGCACATATATTCCTGTGTATATAAAAGGGGCTCGGGCTATACACAATGGAGCTGTGGAATCTCTAATCCTGTTTGAGAAAGACAGAGGGCAAAAAACACCAGCTGACCGGCAACACTGCGACAAGACTGGGAGAGGAGAGAGAATGAATTAGGGGGCTTGAGGTTGAAGGTTTCTGGGAAATGGAGAGGGCTTGAGGCTACCTTTCATCTGAAGACCTCCTCCCATCTTCCTTCCCACATTTGTAGCCATTACACATTTCTACACACATTATTTAGTGGATGTTAGTGGTAGGTGCTGTTGAGACAGAGCAGGCCGCCCAGGGTTATGAGGGGGAGGCTGCGGAGAACGGAGAGGACTTGAGGTGGAGGCTGAGGGGAATGGAGAGGTCTTGAGGTGGAGGCTGAGGGGAATGGAGAGGACTTGAGGTGGGGGCTGTGTGGAATGGAGAGGTCTTGAGGTGGAGGCTGAGGGGAATGGAGAGGACTTGAGGTGGAGGCTGTGTGGAATGGAGAGGTCTTGAGGTGGAGGCTGAGGGGAATGGAGAGGACTTGAGGTGGAGGCTGTGGGGAATGGAGAGGACTTGAGGTGGAGGCTGAGGGGAATGGAGAGGACTTGAGGTGGAGGCTGTGTGGAATGGAGAGGACTTGAGGTGGAGGCTGTGGGGAATGGAGAGGACTTGAGGTGGAGGCTGAGGGGAATGGAGAGGACTTGAGGTGGAGGCTGTGGGGAATGGAGAGGACTTGAGGTGGAGGCTGTGGAGAACGGAGAGGACTTGAGGTGGAGGCTGTGGGGAATGGAGAGGACTTGAGGTGGAGGCTGTGGAGAACGGAGAGGACTTGAGGTGGAGGCTGTGGGGAATGGAGAGGACTTGAGGTGGAGGCTGTGGAGAATGGAGAGAACTTGAGGTGGAGGCTGTGGGGAATGGAGAGAACTTGAGGTGGAGGCTGGGTGGAAATTTAGGTACAGGGTTTAGATGGACAAGGTTAAGACAAAGGCTAGACGTCGGTGGTATGTGAGGAGGAGGCAGAGTAGATGCAGTGGAAGAGCCGGCTATGTGAGGAGAGGCGGATGTAAAGGTTGTGTGTGAGACTCGACGTGACACCTCCTCCTTTTCCCTGACAGGGTCTATAATCAGATGGGCCACTAAGTCTGATGCCGTACCTGCAATTAGTGTCTCTGAACGTTCACAGGCAAATGACCACGCCTGTCACGGGGGTTCGTTAGCCTTTTCTCTGACGGCGATTATAATACCCGGGGCTTTACCCTCATCTGAAGACCTCCTCTTTGCTGCCTCCCCCACTCCTCCCTCTTTCGTAGCCATTACCGCACACATGATTTAGTGAATGTCACAGTTCAGCGCTGTCGAGATAGAGCGGGCCTGGGTAATGCTACGCTAGAAGCTTTTGTCAGGGAAAAGGGAAAGGTGAGATGAGGTCAATGAGGGCCGGAGAGGAACAGAGACATATTTGGGTAGAAGACTTATGGGCGCACTAGCCCAGAGAGGAGAAAGGTGACGGGAGGCGAAGACGGAGCAGTTGGGGGCTGCGAGGTCACGGCGTTGGAGGTATTTCTGGTGGAGGAGGCGTTTGCTGTAATTACAATGACAGCTTAATGACCTCCTTTAGCACAGTTCAGGAAGGTAGGTGTCTTGCTCTGGTTAAGACGACGAGGTGAATGTCGGCAAGACGAAGCAAGAGACGGGGGGTTCCGGAAGCGGAGAGGTGGAGAGAGAAAGAGACTGAGGGAAAGCTGAGAAAGTCGTGGTGCGAGGGAAGCTACAATCGCGGGGGGTGTTACGTTTTCGTATGCTCTCTGAAATTGCACTTTTACTGTCCAGGCAAAGTATTCATCGATCGATCCCTCAAGTCTATCCGCCCTGAACCGCTGGCGAAGAATGATATTGGCCCCCAGAGACAAGTCAGATTTGAATCGAACTAGACAGTGATATACAGCGCGTCGTTCGCTCTGTGAGTCACGGAGACGTTTCCTCAGAAAGTTTCCGTTTTTAGCCAAGTGTTTGGCGGGTCGCTGGGCTGTACTGTGTCTGCGTGCCTGGCTCATTGGTCTGCACCGAGTAGCTGTTCCAGCTAGATGATTTCATGATTTTGTGTATATTCCAGTAAGAGAGTGTTAGGATTCTGTGTACGTGTGTGTGTGTGTACGTGTGTGTGTGTGTGTCTGTGTCCTTGTTTTGTATTGTAGATATCCAGTAACTGTGTCTAATGTGTTGAGCTCACTGACATGGAATTCTGGAGGGGTCATTAGCTATCTAGACTGAACACCCTCCCCCTCCTCTCCCCATAACCTTCCTTTCCGTACAGGTGCCTACCGCCTCCCCCCCAACACCCCCTTCACTACTGACCCAGTGAGAGGGAAATGTCGGTCTGAAGTGGCACTACAAAATGCGAAGGAAGGAAGAGCCCGGGAAGAGAATTGAAAGGAAGAATATGAAAAGAGAGTGTGAAACAGATGGCAAGTCAGGGAGAGGGAGAGAGAGAGGGAGAGATGGAGAGAGGGAAAGGGAACGAGAGAGAGAGAGGGAGAGAGAGAGATGGAGAGAGAGGGAGAGAGAGGTAGGCATCGAGGGAGAGAGCGAGATGGAGAGAGAGAGAGAGGGAGAGTGGAGAGAGATGTATCAGCACCTTTAAGAGCGTTCCAGAGTGTGGACTAGTTGGTTCATTACTGGCCTTTATCACGGCGGAGACAGAGACGCGCCATAATGAGCAATATTTTAAAGAATTAAGCGTTAGCCGCTGGTTTGGCTTCCTCCTACACAGTGAACTATTTTTAACCAATCCTAAATGGAAAATAGTGTTCAATTTGGGACTCGGTCATAGTGTTTAAAAAGTGTGGTGGAAGAGAGCGAAGAGGTGACAGTTCGCCCCTTCCTATTCTGTACCCTAAGACATTTTTTTAAAATCCGCCCGGCATCTCTGTTAAAGTCTAGCGCCATTCCTAAGTTGCTGAGTTGATTGCCTTGAGCTTTCAACTAGGAAACTCTTGTAAACACCGTCCTCATTAATAAAGGGTGTGCTTAAGCAACTCATCAACCTACTCGTCTTATTTATGAAGTGATCGTCCATGGAGGTTTGAGATTGGCCACGGATGTCAGATAGTATAAAAGTGTTCTGATTTGACTAATCTAAACTACAGTTCATACAGCGGTTCTAGAGGGTTCAGTTTCCGGTTCCTGTCTGTGTATAAATTAGATTTATAACTGATAAACTGTGATTTACATGTTTATGCAGTATAGCAGGTTGCTTTTGCATGACTAAAGACTGATTTCCAATTAGTAATAATTCACTTATGGTGTCCGTGCTACATGTCAATATAATATAATTCTACAGGCTTCTTTTAATTCGGGTAAAATTGCGTTCGACTAATATGCACTACACCCATGCGATGACTTGAGGAGAAACGACAACGAAGTTCAAACGTTTGCTTCATTTTTTAATGTAACTTTTCATAGCTGCGGTTCTGTATGCTTTTTTCTAGAATTGTTAAATAACGCGGGATCCAGCTGTCAAAGGTCACCCGACTACCCTATAAAAAAGGTAACATAAAAATTACATCTGTAAAAGGGAGGAGGAGTTAAATAGGGACGTCTATAATTACCGCTGAGGCTCAAAGCTTCATTAACAGGTCAACAGGACACCAGTGAGATCAGTTTTTCTTAATTAATCGTATATACAAGCTTGTGGTGTACTTTAAGACACAAAGCCCCTGGGTTGGACGAGTACGCGTCTGTGATAACGTGTGTGTGTGTGTGTTTGTTCGTGTGTATTATTGAGTGAATGTGTGCGTGTGTGAGAATAAGAGGGAGCAGTGTGTGTGTGTGTGATTAGTAATGCCAGCAGATATTGATGTACTCATAAGCGCTAGCAGGAAGAAATAAACACAACACTGCGAGGTCAGCAGATTTCTCTGTTTGATCCTGTTTCCGCACCACTGGCTCAGTACATCCACCGGCGTTTATCACTGACACACACACACACACACACGGAAAGACACACACACGAACACGTAACCTTTACGGCTTTATGTTCATTAATTGGCTGACCTTATTGGATTACGCCATCGATAATCCCATCGCATAATCCCACAGACACTCCCACTTGATAACCTCGAGGACGAACTTCCTCTCTCCGATTTATTTGATCCCAGTGAATGTCGTCGCTCACAGGGTCTAGCGGGCGTCAACAGGCTAGGGAAAGCTTGCGTGATATGCTAGGTACCACACGCTGCATCTAACCTCCACAGCGGGAACCAATTCCCTAGGCCCGAACCGGTGAGGTACAATTTGGGAAAACGGGAACGCAGCAGCTACTGAAGTCACGCGGCTACAGCAGAGCGAGAGATTAAAGAAATATGTAGGCCTATAGTGAAAGGATGGTCCGTCTAAAACTGGCATCCCGAGTCCACGTTTATCTATTTAAAGTTTAACTACCAGCGGCAGAGAGGCACATCAAAGAACATTCCACAGCTTCTTTTTCATCTTCATGGAAACAGAGTGACTGAGCAAGTTCTCTCCCCAGGCCTGAATAAAGCAGACAGAGAGCTGGCACTACCAGCCTAGCACACACACACACACGCCCGCGCGCACACAGACAACAGACACACACCCACGCACGCCCGCGCCAAGACAACAGACACACGCTGTGAGGTAGGGCAGGATAGTGGCATACAGTTAAATATATGGATGAATTTGGCACGGACATACATTGCTATTGCGGATTGATATCGTTTTAAATGAGTCAGCTGTGTATGACTTAAGGAATGATCTAATTATTGACCCTGGCTATTCAGGAGGATGGTTACAATGAATAATACTTGTGAGCAAACCTGCCATAACTGCAGATGGCAGTAAATTGCCAACTATGGCCTTATACGTACGGCAGCAGCATCCTCTAGGTGGCAGTGTGCACCCTATCAGTTCGATTGCCAACTTAGCCGAAGTAGTAAACGAAGATGAAGAAGAACTCGGAGAACGGAGATTCGACCATTCTGAAATTAAGTGCGCTCGCGGATCGGGACATACTTCGTAAATAATAATAAAGACGTCCGCACGTGCTTTGGTCATACTTACAAGACGTGAACAATTCATGGAAACAATTAACCAAATGTGAACCAAATATATGATGTTGCTTTTGCTCTATCTTACTGGCCAACCAACCGGTACACACACACACACACACACACACACACACACACACACACAGAACCGTACAGGGGATCAGATGGTAACCGTAACAACCAGATGGTCAGGTACACTACTATTCTATTGAGGAGAGAAGAAGTCCATGTCGGCCTTTATGGGACACACACACACAGACACACACACACAACGAGCAAACTATTCTAAAGACCTCCAAGGGAGGTGAGAATAGATAAAACTAGCCACATGCACATGGATTGGAAATCAATATAGCTGCATTATGGCAGCATACTTTTTTTCTGGTTGCATAAACAAAATAATATTAGATTTAACTTTAAATTTAAAAAAAAGCAATAGAGTAAATCCAACGATGACTGATCTTTCGAGTTCTCTTAATGGCATTCAAGTGTGTCTGTGAAACTGTGAACCTAATCACACGTACACACACCCACACACACACAGACAAAACAACGTTCATGTCCGTTTTTCCATTAAATACCGCCATCCTTTTTTGTTGTCTTTACCTCCCACATTCCCAGTGTTCTCCTCATCCGTCTCTCTGTCTCCGGGCGGGCTGCGGAGGGGAGATATACAGTAGCTGGGATGCCCTTGAGGGAGTTGACACAGGCAACGCTGGAGGGTGAGACCAGCCTCCATGTGTTTCATGTTGGATTTAAGATAAAGGAAGCGAGAGAAAGGAGAAGATTTAAACCTCCCACGTTTCGCTTAAGCTCAGCCCGGGCTATAAGAGAACTAGAGGACAAACACACACAGAATGACAAATTGGGAATGAACGTGTGTCTGTGTGTGTGTGTGTGTGTGTGTTTCGAGTTACCCGGTACGTGGATTGTATAGACCCCTCGCATACGCCAACGATGTTCATTAATAAACGAACGTTTGAATAATGAACTATAAAAAGAAATTCAACCTCATTTCGCTCTGACACTTTGGTCGCGTCCCAAACGACCCCGGTTCCTGGTGTTGATTGAATAAGGCCACGTGAGTGTGTAGTTAAACGCCCTTGGAACAGCGAAAATATTCAGAGACAGATTTGCGCATAGGCATGCAGTGAGAGGCACGCGTGTGGACGCGCGGTATGCGCGATGAGGTCGCTGATATAGGATCGAGACAACGAGAATAGGCGGAGACTGGGGACGGCGAAAGGGGACGAGAGAACGAGAGAGTTTGTCGTCTAAAAATAGTACTTGGCAGTAGCAAGCTGGGGGTTGAATATGACATTGATCAACTGATACTGGACTGGAGAACTGCACAGAGGACACACATAGCGCAGACATGTTCTCACATACACACACATGCGCACACACACGCGCACACACACACACACACACACACACACACACACACACACACGCACGCACGCACACACACACACACACACAACACGCTTCCTAAGGCATTAACAGTTTAAACTTCAACACATACTAGTCCTCCTCGTTAAGTATACTACCCACACTACAGGCCATCATGGAGGGCCAAATGGATGGAAAGACTAAGAGAAAAACTGAGAAAAAACGAGCAGGTAGCTCTGATTTGGGATTGGAAAAGGAGTGTTTCTCTCCATCTGTTTGTGTATCCTTGAGTGTGTGTTTGTATTTAAAAAAAATCTGTAAAACACCGTCATGTATAATGAAAAGATAAAAACATGCAAAAAAACTTTAATCTGTAGTCTAAATTATACATATACAAGATTCTGGATGGTAATACTTCTTTTAGAGGCCAAGCTCAAAAAGAACGACAGAAAATAAAATACAATCTGTACATATTTGTGTTTACAGTGAGTAGCCAATCAGCAGGGAGTACCAGAGGACCAACACTAAGGCATATGAATGGACAGAATCAACAAAAATATTGTCAACATCCTCATCATCTTGGTTCAGTCGGAGTTAAGGTGAAGTTCTATTTAATTCGGTTCAGTTCAAAAAGCAAACAAACATTCCAATAACAAATGCAATTACAGTCACGCATTGAGGAACAATTCAACGGGAATTTGGTTAGAATTCCTGAATTAGATCACACCCTGAATTAACGGAATTAAAATGATAATGACCCCCCCGCTTTGATTTCAGTCAAATCCACGGACCAAACCTTAGGGTAACAAAACAATATGTCCGCTACAAAATCGAGGAGACTCCTTTAATTTAGCAACCAGCTGCTTAAATTACAACGTGAAAAAAAGCATAAAAAATAAAAACAGGGAAAGTAGTGTATCTACAGAGTTGTGTTTGCTGTACACCTCTTCTCTCGGTGGGAAGTGTCCGTCCATCTCCATGGCAACGACGATGATGACGACGTACACAATCTGGCAGTGAGGTGTAACATGAACACACACACACACACACATTCGCACGCACGTGGTCAAGCGTGTGTTCGTCGTCTGCTGTTTCACAGCCGGATATTCCTTGCGAGTCACGATATGAACGGAATACCAAAACAGAATCCGAAGAATGTACAAAAAGGCACGTTTTATCCCAGTGCTTCTGTTCCGCGAGATTCAAGTGTAACTGAGCGTCTTTAGCGTCGCTAGCTGCTAAGATAGCGCCCGTGCGTCTGCAAACCACCAGTGATCCACCGGGTTGCCCCCCCCCGCGGATCTTGTCTGAACGCTGTGCATCCCAGGCGTGTGGGCCCTGCTAGCCTCAGTGCGTATGCAAACAGGTAAGAGTAGCAGTTGCCACACAAACGTATCCGAGCTACTAGCGACCATTAGCATGTCGGCTAACACTCCATGCTGATCTGAGTTGGCCTGCATGCTAGCAGGCTGGACAAGAAGTCACTGCGTTCTCCTCTGGGTTCTGTGGATGAACACGCTGAGCTTAGTAGTCGCCATTCCAACGTACTTCATGCTGTTGTTATTTTTCTTTCCCGTCCGGTCGGGCAAAAAAGACTGGTCTTTACAACCAACAATCCTTCCGTATCCCAAGATTTCCAAAAAGTGCCACTGATCCCCCCCTGACCCCGGTGTGCCCAATCCCACCCACCTCGTGCCCCGTCCCCCCCGGGGCCCGTTCCGATCCCAGCGCGGGGCTCCTAGTCGTCCTCTCCTCCGTAGAGATCAGCCAGCTTGCGGAAGCGTGGGCCCCAGTCGCTGAGGTAGTCGTAGTCCTGGTCGCCGCCAGAAGAGGAGGAGTGCAGGGAGCTGAGAGAGCCGGCGGTGGAGCCACCGCCCTCGTAGTCAAACACCAGGAGGCTGTCATAAGGAGGCGCCGTTGGGTCGTTATCTGCCGCTTTCAGACCCTTGACAGGAGAGAAGGAGCAGGAGGAGGAAGGGTGTGTATAGGAAGAGACAGAATCAGAGAGGCAGCGGGAGAATCAAGGAGCGCGACGAGAGAAAAACAAGGAGAAGGACGTAGAAAGGGGAAATTCAAATAAAAGTCAGCGAAAAAGAAAAAAAAGAGTCAAATTGAGTGGTATTGAGAGAGAGAGATGGATGGATGAGTGAGGTAGCGGATGAGTGAGGTAGCGGATGAAAGAGATACACGATGAGAGAGATATAGGATGAGAGAGATATAGGGAGACGAAGACCACAGGGAGCAGAGGGAAAGACGGGATTACGGCGGGAGGAGAGAAGTGAGGAGGATTTAGGTCAGGCTGGACAGATGCTGGGTCTGTCTCTCTGAAGAGATTCAGCAGATTACCGAGCACAGCACAGATATTTATAACCAACTGGTACTTCACACACGCACGCACACACACACTAATACAACATACACACACACACACAAACACACACACACACGCTCTAATACAACATTGCTGACAGTCATTATCAATGTATCGTTAGAACTTTGTCATAAAGTGTTGGTACAGACAAAAGTCTGATAAGCTGTGACTCTGTGTTCTGGAGGATTCCTTCATGTCATATCCCCAACTGTCGCTATCATTTGATTGACTTAAGGAGGAGTCAGGCTGTGGAAGAAGCATCGGCTTGTCATGTCTGCTAGATTAAGCTGTCTCGATCAGCACGCCATGTCTGACAGCCCGCTTCATTATTCCGAGCTGTGTTTGGCAGACGGCTCTATCACACACACACACACACACACGACACACACACGCCACACACACACACGCCACACACATACAAACACACACCATCTTCAAAAAAAAACAAAAAACATCTACTTTAACACTAGTCTAAGACATCTTAACCACGACAGATGCAACAGACACATTAGGGAAACGGTTTCGCCCGGTTTGCAAGTTCCAACCGAATATTGGTTTCATGTCAATATAGGAGAGCAATTGGGATGAAGTCTTTTTCACAGAGAGAGAACAACGTCGTTTTCACCTCGCCGGCTTGCGGATTTGACGGAGCGACCTTTCAGGTTACCAGTCAGACGCTCTAATCACCCGGATACCAGCTCCTGTCACGTGAGGCGCCACGGCAGCTACACTGACATTGATTCCGTCGTAGATCCGATACGAGTCGGAACCCTAAAGCGAGTCTTTCCCTGGGATTAATCGACGCCAATGGATTTACCTTATACCCAGCCGGGCCGAACCGCCTATATAACCCCGACTAATCTGCGCTGTTAGCAAAGCCAATAAAGAATGAGATGCGAAGACAAGACCCTCATTCCCTCTGTCACGATAAATCCCAATACAGGCGGTAAATACGTGCAATTATTTCCCCGTGCGATCATTTTCCCAACGCGACATTATTTTCATCCATAGCTACCTCGTGGATGAAGTCTCCGATGTCTCCGGGGTGGGGCGCCGCAGAGCGGAGGGGGTACAGGTGGTCCTGGTGAACGGGTCTCTCGTCCATACGCCTGACGCCCACCTTCACCATCTCCGGTTCCAGCGCGTCGGGCTGCTGCAGCTGGCTGAGGTCGTAGTCCTGGAGAAGGGGCGGACGAAGGAAGGGCAAGGGTTAAAACCTTTCATTAAAAGCTGAGGTACCGCGCAGAAGTCAGTACTTCATCATTACCACCACGGGAGAGCATCGGGGATTATGACCACGTAGGTACTGCAAACGAGATGCTAATTAGCGGCATGCGCTATGCTACGCTACGCTAACAGTCACACAGAGAGATGACGCCTGAAGAACCTGGTGGCACATGGAACTGCTCTCAGAAACTGCTCTCACGAACACACCTTACGCCAAGAGAGGGAGGTATAGGGAGAGAGAGGGGAAAGGAAGAGGGGGAGATAATGTGAGGGGTTGGGGGAGTTAAAGAGGGCACGGGCCCCGATTTTCCACCTATTGAGTTGTGTGTCGGACTCGTCGAGAAATCATCCGAAAAAAACCACACATCGTGAAGCGTCTATCTCCAGAAGGAATCGTCTACAGGAGCGTTTTCGGGGACAATAACGGCCGGGTCTGTAACAACCTTGGGCTTTGTTCAATTTAATAGCAAACCATCCGAAGCTCTTTCATGGGACAGCTGTGAATGCCTCGATAATATGATGGACGGAGAAGAGGAGAGGGAACGGATGGAGGGGTTTGTCACTCGGCTACGCTTGTTGTTGTTATATCGCGGGCAGAGCGGGTTCCTAATCAGGCACTACGTCCTTTACTGAGCTCTCTTTCTGACCAGGGCTCGTGAGAATTAGGGTGTTATTTGTGATTGAACAGAGACCTCTCTACAGCCAACTAGTGATAAGTGTAGGAAAATAACTGGGCTTTGTCACTGTCTGACATTCACACTGGGTGAGTTACATGAGACGCTGCCAAATCGCTATTATCCCTTTAAAACCTCGAGTGAAACGTGAAGGGGTGTGCGTGTGCCGTGGGAGACGCTGTGGTGCTATGGGTGTTTCCCTGTGTATTCGGCTTTAGGCTAGGACAGTAAGCATTGAGCACCAGATAGGCAGAGTGTGTGCTGCTGTATTGGTCACTGGCCCCGGCCCCGTCCCGCTGGCCGGCCCAGACAGACAGACATGAGTAATCCGCTCCACAGCGGGAGCCCTGATCCGGGGGGACTAGCCGTTCCAACTCACTCGCAACGGTTCATCGTTTCTCGGCACGGCTGATTTCCAGACGCGACAATTTCCCCGCGCAGCGTGATGGAGGGGGCGCGGTGTCCGTTTAGCGCGAGATGGCCCCTCTTAATGTTTTTCCCCGTCTCTCTCAGAGCTCCATTAATATCCAATGACTGGGCGGCTAGCTCCTCCAGGCCCAACCCCCCACCCCCCCGGCCGTTTAGTTGGGTACAGACCCCCTCTCCTGTCCACTGTAAATCCTCTACCCTCCCCCCTCCACCCCAGCCCTGACCTTCTGTCTCTCCTCTTATCCCCCCCGGGCCGAGGAATCCGCAGACACAGCGACTGCCACGATTCTAACGGGAGCAGCTTGAATGTCTACCTGGTCCTCCTCTCCTCCTAACGGGAGCAGCTTGAATCTCTACCTGGTCCTCCTCTCCTCCTCCCTCCTCGTCGTACTTCAGTATGTTGTCTCGGACGTCGTCCTCCGGGTCGATGAGCAGCTGCTTGGCCTGGCGCTCCTTGTCTCTCCTCTTCATCCACATCACGAACAACAACACCATCACTAGTGGGAGAAAGGGGGACAGGGAGAGGAGGGGGAGAGAGGGAGAGAGCGGGAGGTGAGAGTTGAGGGGGGGATAATAGAGAATGGGGAGGTGTAGGGGTAGGGGGTAATTAGTATTTCACAACCATTTCATTTGATCAGTATAAAGAGCTTACTTCAGCACCAGTGTGCCTTGCATCAATGGCCACATTTACACTGTATTCCCCTATCAACCAGGAACACTCAGAGGGAGAGAGGGGGGAGGGAGAGAGAAAGAGAGGGAGGGAGAGAGAAAGAGAGGGAGGGCGAGGGGGAGGGAGAGGGGGAGGGAGAGAGGGGGAGAGAGGGGGAGAGAGGGAGGGAGAGAGGGGGAGGGAGAGAGGGAAAGAGAGGGAGAGAGATTGAGAGAAAGAGAGAGAGGGGAGGGAGAGAGGGACAGGGGGAGGGAGAGAGGGAGAGAGGGGAGAATGAGGGGAAAATAAAAGGGGGTGGGAATACATACAGGCGATAAAAGAACAACATGCGGCTTCAGCTTTATCTGTTTCTATTCGGCCATGTTTCTCTGGCATGTTTAAATCTTGACAGAAGCTTGATCAGCCGATTTCCCGGTTTGATCCAGATAATCTACCGGGATTTCAGAGTCTGACTGTGGGGGAGTTGGGTACAGTAACGGGGGGAAGGGTTTTCTAGTGGGGCTTGAACCCCTAACGGAGCAGTCAGGTTAGACAGATTTAGAGATATCTTTAATCTGGCGACTGTAATCTCACGTCATCTACAGTATCTGCCTGTAGAGGGACGGGAAGTGGGTGACGTGACGTGAACTATGCCTCTACAGTGTATAGCGCGGAGAAGGTGTGCTCCGTCGTCACGGAGACGCGAGCGAGCCGGTGGATATTAAAACGCCGCCCACCCAACATGATGATGATACATAGGAGGATGGCGATGATGGCGCCGGTGCCCAGGCCCGCGGCGATGATGCGCTCCATGTCCACACAGTCGCCGTGGTTGTCACACTGGCACACCTTCACCCGCAGGTAGGACGTGTTGGACATGGGCAGGTTGCCCGAGTCCGTGATGATGACGGGGACCTCGTAGATGCCAGCCTCCAGGAAGCCGATGCGCAGACGGATCTGGGCGTGTTCGCCTGGAGGAGGAGACAGACGGAGCGGCGGAGGAGGACAGGGGGAGGGGTCGGGGGAGTTACGAAAAAACGGAAAGGGAGAAAAAAACAACGACGGTGACGGACAGAAGGAGGGAAGAACAGAGGTGCAAAGTGAGAAAGAGAAGAAAAAAGAAAGAGACCGAGTGAGTTTCTTCGCCCGTTTCGTGCCGTTTCCGCACACTGAGCGAGGAGAACTAAGAGCGATAACGAGCTGGAGGAAACGCGAGACAAAATGGCGAACCGTTGAGACGCATCAGGGTCCAGTTCCGCCGCGCGTCCGCCGGCCGGTTGGCCAGTTCGAAGGCGAAGGGGCCAGCGTTGGGGGTCAGGTCGGGGTCACTGGCGGTGATGTTGATGCCGTTCGGCTCGGGCTTCTCACACATCTCCACCTCCGGGGGGAAGACGCGGGGAGCGTTGTCGTTGATGTCCAACAGGTACATCTGCAACGTGCCGGTGCCGCTGGCGGGAGGGATGCCTGAGAGAGGAGGGGCCACGAGGCAGAGACCAATGAGAGAGCGGCCCCTCACTAACCAGCGATGACTAGACGGTCAGCAGTTTAAAATGAAAACAATTACCAGAAACACGGATAGCTTTTTTCCCTCACCCCTTCTAGTGCAATAAGCACCCATATATGGGCATTGCTGCACTCAAACCAACCAGGAAGGATTATGTCACAGTCAAACCATTCTGCTACACCCAAACTACACCCACACTCTATCAGCAGCTACACACGGCACCAGTAAACCGAGCAGAAATGGGATGATGTGATTCAACGCACCGGCGAGGGGAGAAAAATCTGTATGTCTGGGAGGCTGTCTGAGGCCCGGATAATCTGCCTCTGTGTTGGTGTGTGTGTGTGTATCTGGCAGGAAGCACATTGAAGCGCTCTGTCAGAAATGAGTTGAGAAACAGCAGGGGCTCTGTGTGGGGTTGTGTGTACAGTACCTGTCAAATGTTTGGACACACTTACCTCCTTACATTAGTGTCTGCGATTTTCTTAGACTTTTGTGTGTGCGCTTTTGACAATAACTTGATTATAGTAAGACAAAAAAGGGGCCTCAAACTGAATGACTTTGAATTCTATGAATTGTATGAATTGAATTATATGAAGTAGTAAAATTTTGCCCTAAGCGCTCTCGGAAGAATAGGCGTCAGTGCCGTCGCCAAGCGCAACTAGAGTGAACACTAAAGACAGTGTATTCCCAAACACACACACGCACCAGAGCTCACCATTGTCTGAGGCCATGAAGGTGACGTTATAGAGGTTATTTTTCACATAGGGCGACTCTCTGTCCAGCACAGCGATGGTAGAGATCCGCCCGTTCACAGGGTCTATCTCCAGCCAATTAGCAGGGTCAAACAGCTTGGTGTACCTGAAAACCAGCCAATGAAGTATTAGAAAGCATTTAAAACAAGCCCCTCCCTCCCCTGCACCAGTCTGCCCTCGCTGGTTCCTGTACCGTATGTTCTGCTGCATGTATCTGTCCGGGTCCTGGGCTGTGAAGGTGGTTAGCAGCGAGCCCGCTGGTAGACCCTCCTCCAGCTTGAGCCCTTTGGGGTTGGGGGAGAACTCTGGGCTCTCGTTGACGTCGGTGATGCGTACCGACACGGTGGCGGTGGACTGGCGCGGCAGGTGGATGCCGCGCGCCAGGGCGACCTGGTTCTCTGCCAACACCGTCAACATGTAGGAGCGAGTGAGCTCATAGTCTATCGGCTGAGGACACACAAGCCGGTTAGCACAGTGAGCATAGTCAGCACAGTTAGCATAGTCAGCAATGTTAGCATAGTCAGCACTGTTTGCATAGTTAGCCCTGTTTGCATAGTCAGCACTGTTAGCATAGTCAGCACTGTTAGCATAGTCAGCACTGTTAGCATAGTCAGCACTGTTTGCATAGTCAGCACTGTTAGCATAGTCAGCACTGTTTGCATAGTCAGCACTGTTAGCATAGTCAGCACTGTTAGCATAGTTAGCACTGTTAGCATAGTCAGCACAGTTAGCTATGCTAACTATGCTAACAGTGCTAACTATGCTAACAGTGCTAACTATGCTAACAGTGCTAACTATGCTAACAGTCCTGACTATGCAAACAGTGCTGACAATGCTAACAGTGCTAACAGTGCTGACTATGCTAACTGTGCTGACTATCTGCATATGTTGTGCTGTAATCCTTGGTTGAAGGTATTTTCTGGGCCAGATAAATGTGTGAGTTGGTCGTCGTTAGACGTTTTACCTTGACAACGGTGACCATTCCCTCGTTGGTCGTGGGGTCAGTAGAGATGGAGAATCGCCCGGTTGGGTCTCCACCTGTGATCCGGTAAACCGCGTTCCAGGCGGCCGTGTGTGGCTGGTCCTTGTCTGTGACTGTCAGGTTAGCTACGATCACACTGACCCGGTTCTCCTGAACTTCTCCGTAGAACTGACGGTCAAATAATCAGTCATATTAGAAAGATGTGTTCACGTGCATCAAAGATTTTTTGCCAAAATATTGTTTCTGTGTGTGCATGAGCATTTCTTTGTCAACCGCCTGTCTGTCTGTCTCTCTGTCTGTCTCTATATCTGTCTGTCTGTCACTAGCTCCACGTTGATCCACCTCTACCTCTGAGGTAACCGATCAGTTAATTGGTTCAGTTCTGGGTTGTGGTTTTATATGTGTTAGTATAATAAAACCTGGGGGTTCCCAAGTCAATCATCCAAACCCCGGAATATTTCAAGGCAAAAGCACCCAGGGCACCGAAGCTAATGATGCTAAAGTCTTTTTAAACGCAGATCTAAAAAATAGGTGATGAGATTTGGAGACTGGAGAATATTAGCCAAAATGAAAAAGGTTTAAATGGGGCGCACAGGTTTTAACGGAACGTTCCATTTTTGCCGGTCAGTTACTCACTGTGTCGGTGGTGAATTCGGGAGGGTTGTCATTGACGTCTGTGATCCTGATGATCGCTGTGGCCGTGTTCGACAGCCCGTAGGTGGGGTTCCCCTCCATGTCAGTGGCCTGGATGATCAACTTGTACTGAGGAACTTTCTGGAAGGAGAAAAACGAGAGGATCAGATTACAACAGACCAGATCAGGCCGTCATCATTATACACACGCACACACACACACACACACACACACTCGGCTACCTCCCGGTCGAGTCCTGCGGCCACAGTGATAATGTCCCCTGTCCTGTTGTTAATGGTGAACATGTTGGACGAGGGGCTCTCCGGGTTCTGAGAGAGAATTTTGTATCGAAGCATCCCATTGGCTGTCTTCGGGTCGTCCTTGTCCACGGACGTCACTGTCATAACGAAAGACCCTGGAAACGGAAAACAAGCAGTTGACTTAAACCTCACACACAAGTGTGTGCTTCGTGTATATGTGTACGTGTGTGTGTGTTTGTGTTTGGATACCTGGTTTAGACCCCTCTGGCACAGATCCGTTGTGGACGGTGTGTGTAAACTCTGGCCGGTTGTCGTTCATGTCGATAACGTTGATGACGATATCGATGGGGTTCTCAACCTGGTTCCCGTTCAGGTCCACGGCATGGGCTCGCAGCTACAGAACACACAGGGCGGTGGAAGGGTTACAGCTGGCATGGGCTCGCAGCTACAGAACACACAGGGGGGTTGGAAGGGTTACAGCTGGCATGGGCTCTCTGGAAGACCCAACAACAGCCTCCAGGCTCCGAATAAAACCAACACAGGGTTATCGCACGGTATTCCTAAGCTAGTCGGACCAGAACGTCAGTCAGTTGGCTGTCCTCTTTCGATCGAACCTGAGGGGTGTCCGGAGAGACGCCTCAGGACATTTCCTGGTCTCCCCAACGCGGAACAGACAGGATGGTTTACATACGTTCAAGCAGCACAGTAACAGCCCCTAATAGGCCTTGGTGACAGCGGTGGGGTGGTGGAGGTGGTACAGTGTTCAGCATATCGCTGACGCCGCTAGTCCGCCCTGGCTAATAACAGGGGACTGCTGTGAAGTACAGGGATTGGCCGTTGACACTGAGCTAAGTGTACACTTGTCCTGTCAGTGGTGACACTAAGGACCCATAAGTGCTTCTCTCCTCGAGCCCCTCGAACGGAGAGAACCCTACCGGGAGACCCTTCCCTGTACTTTGTCCCCACACAGCCCTAGCAGAGAGGCAGTGAGGCAGAGAGGCAGTGAGGCAGAGAGGCAGTGAGGCCAGAGAGGCAGAGAGGCAGAGAGACAGAGAGGCAGAGAGGCAGTGAGGCAGAGAGGCAGTGAGGCAGAGAGACAGTGAGGCAGAGAGGCAGAGAGACAGTGAGGCAGAGAGGCAGTGAGGCAGAGAGGCAGTGAGGCAGAGAGGCAGAGAGGCAGAGAGGCAGTGAGGCAGAGAGGCAGAGAGGCAGAGAGTCCTACCTCAATACACAGAGGAGGAACAGCCATGCCAGTCTGCGCTGCTTCCCACTCCCCGTCTCCAGTACTGCCACGGCAACCGCTCATGAATATTCATGGCGGAGCATCCGCGACTCTGTCGACTGCATCTGGCCGCATGAATATTCATGGCGAAGACCCGCCCTCCATGCAAATGCCCTGGTGTGCGGATCAGAGTCAGAGCTGTCTGCGCGCGTGTGTGCGTGTGTGCGTGTGTGTGTGTGTGTGTGCGTGAGTGCGTGCGTGTGTGTGTGTGAGTGCGAGATCAAAGTTTACATTCCCCGACTGAAGTTCCCTTCCCGGTTCACCCTGTATGACATTTCTCATGGACCCAGAAAGAATGCCGAGCCAGCCGGAACCGACCGGAACAGGGACGTAATTCGTCGCACTCCGGTTCAACAGGAGCCGGAAAACCTACGTGGAAGTTGGCGATGTCTTCGCGGTCTAGCGGTTTCGTCACGGAGAGCTGACCGGAGATGGGGTTGATGATGAAGATGCCATTCGGAGGCTGGTCAGCGCCCGGCCCGGTCACGCTGTAGCGCAGGAGACGGTTCTTATCGCGGTCCGACCGGATCTAGCAGGGGGGAGAGCGAGAGACGGAGGAGGGTGAGACATGGGGGAGAGAGAGAGAGAGAGGGAGGGAGAGATATATTACACTGTTGGACACAGCAGGAAGCACACATCTTCAGCTCGTCTCTATACCCTTCAGTTGACTGCACGGTGACAGGCTAGAGACAGCCGTAATAAAACCTGTGCTAATCCATATTAGCATACTGGTGCTAACATACTGGCGCTAACATACTGGCGCTAACATACTGGTGCTAACCCCCTGAATCCCTCTGAGGCTGCCCACTACAATACAAACATCACATCAGTAGAGGGTGTTAGAACGAGTCCTACAGACACCGGATATCTCAAATACATACACACACACACACACACACACACACACACACACACACACACACACACACACACACACACACACACACACACACACACACACACACACACACAAAGACACTCTATACAACCATGTGAGCTAGCTTCCAATCGACAGACTTTGTGTGACAGTGTGTTTGTTGTGCTTGATATAATACCCACTGGGAAAATGTGTGGGAAATGTGTCCCAACTGTGTGTGTATCTGTGTGTGTGTGTGTCTGTGTGTATGTGTGTGTGTGTGTGTCTGTGTGCATGTCTGTGTGTATCTGTGTGTGTGTCTGTGTGTATCTGCATCTGTCTGTGTGTGTGTGTGTGTGTGTCATACCCTGACTAGCTCTTCTGGGAACTGTCCTCGTGAGTTCTCCGGTACGTTGATCGGTGGAATGACCCAGTCCCTTTTCACCCTCCGCAGTGATCCGTCGCCCCCGACAACCACGCTGCGCCACGGAAACACAATCTCACGGCCCCGCTGAGTCACAGCTGCGGAGCTGGAGTTCACCTGCTGGGACAGATATCATCGAAGGTTAAACGCAGGTCACACAGATAAAGACACACACACACACACACACATGCATAAAAAATACACCAGACATCCACATTCACAAGTTCCTTCAATTTCTCCACCACGCCTCCGGACATCCACAGCCCCACATCCCCCCCCACACACACACACACACACACCCTACCCCCATCTCTTCCCAACACACAAGCAGAATCAAACTCAGGGTATGCTTCCACAGCTGAAGCTGTTTACGTCCAGCAGGATTATATGGGTTGCCGGCCTGGCGACTCAGAGAATTCATGACCTCGATCCACACAGCTGGATTAATGCTTTCATTACCGAGGACCTGATCGATATCTAGCCGTGTGTATATGCCCATGTGTTAATGCGTAAGCATGGCCGAAGCGGTGTCCTCCAGCGAATTTCCAGCGTACAAATGTAGTTTTGATACACACATTTTCATATGCGTCATAATACAGCCCTTGGGTTTGGCTATCCTGTCTCTACGCTCGAGTTTCCGGCTTCATTCGAGTCTTCTTTTGCGTCGTTTTTTCCCAGTGCCATCTCTTCCTCCCCACTTCTCAACCCATCACATTTTTCCTCCCTCTCCAAACCCCCTCTCGCCCTTTTCGAGAGAGATAGCTGACTAATAGCTGCTTAACACCGTACGGGTTACATCTCATAGCTTCTATTCGCAGCTCTGGAATTGCCTGTGTTTCTCACAGCTCTCGTTCTCGCGCCGTTCTTTCGCCCGCTCTCTCTCTCTCTCTCTCTCTCTCTCTCCGAAAGGCTGAGAGACTCTTTAACGGACACCGGGCATATGGCACCGCTCTATTTCTGGGGAAATGTTTACAGGGAGACGAGAGCGGGTTCATGCGGTTCCTCTTTAATGTCTCCCCGTTCGGTGGAGACCTCTTCATTGATTTATCGGTTGCTTCACACGCTGCAGGCAGCCGCGACCAGATGCTACGGACCCGTCCCAAACCGGGCCCCTGTCACCTGTCACCCAGTGCACTGCTACGGAACCAGGCCCTCGCGCTGTTTGGGACGGGGCCCGTGCTGTGTCGAGTGCGGGCTTGTTCCTGTGGTGATTAGTACCGGCCGTGGAAGACCAACAGGGCGGGCGATGAGTTTTGACGTGCTCCCAGTAAATGGACCAGTAATGGGTGTGCACGGATATGTCTGAGCGGTGGTTAAATGTGGTACGGACCGCCGATGGATAATTGATGAACTGCTGACCCGTCAACAGTGCCCCTCAACACATACGGTCGTCTACATCGATCGGGGCTTCATCGCTTCTTTGTCAATCATCCGGGTCAGAGGTCACGTGCCGCGAGTCTCCGTCGGCGGCAGGGGTGTTTGTAATTGGCGAGTCTGCTTGTTTGAGTCCCGAATTAACATTTAAGCTTCATGTTCAGGGGCTCTTGATAAAGCAAAGCCACACAATGACATTTGCCGTTTTTACCGAACTAACCGCGTATGAACGTGGTTTAAGCGTGTTTTTGCGTCGTATTAAACCCATACCTGGTTGTGTTGTGTCTGTTCTGTCGTGGACCCGTCCGTCCCCAGGAAGTGAACGCGTGTCTGCCACTCCTCCTTCGTCGTCGGATCCCTCGCCAGCACCACCAGGAAGGCCCCGTTCCTGCCGGCCAGACGGAGGGCGTGCCGGGCGTACACTACACCATCGTCCCCCAGTCTGAAGCCGTCCACGTCCCCCACCTCCAACGACACCGAGCCGGTGCCGCAATCCTCAAACCGAACTGTAGGTGGAGACAGAGAGAGACAGAGAGAGAGAGAGAGACAGAGACCAGCGTGATATTAAAACAGGTCCCAGGACTACACTTGCCGATGGTGCGTGACTGATACTACTCATCAAATATCGTCTCCAAGTAACGATCGGTCTCCTTATAACCTTGGCAACGGAAGTGTAATGTGTATCAGAGATGAGCATCTAGCCCGCCCATCTAGCCCGCACATCTAGCCCGCACATCTAGCCCGCCCATCTAACCCGCACATCTAGCCCGCACATCTAGCCCGCACATCTAGCCCGCCCATCTAGCCCGCCCATCTAGCCCGCACATCTAGCCCGCACATCTAGCCCGCCCATCTAACCCGCACATCTAGCCCGCACATCTAGCCCGCACATCTAGCCCGCCCATCTAGCCCGCACATCTAGCCCGCACATCTAGCCCGCACATCTAGCCCGCACATCTAGCCCGCCCATCTAGCCCGCCCATCTAGCCCGCACATCTAGCCCTCACATTCAGCCAGGCCTGCATATTCACATTCAAATAGAATGTGCCCACAACCCATTTACTGAAATAGGTTGAAGAGGAACGTTCATGTCTCAAGCCCCCTTAAAGGTGCTGAAACCCTATTCTAGACAATAGAGTACAGGCACATATCAGCTGCTTTGCACACACACGCGCACGCACATGCACACACACGCACCCACCCACCCACACAGCTCTTGTCAACAAAAAATCCCAATCAGACTAATGCTACCGGCAGCTTGAATACATTCGGAAGAGCGAGCTGTTATTTTTTTGCTC
Source organism: Dallia pectoralis (assembly GCA_029465975.1). Taxonomy (NCBI): domain Eukaryota; kingdom Metazoa; phylum Chordata; class Actinopteri; order Esociformes; family Umbridae; genus Dallia; species Dallia pectoralis. The sequence continues at coordinate 3,450,536 of CM055761.1, read as the reverse complement.
ATTTGTGCTGCTTCTGGGATATTGATACTGAGTATAGCGTAGATGTGTCGACATGTTTGAGGTGCTAGCGGCGGCGAAGGCTACGTTCATCAAACAGTGTCAACAGTTACTGTTTTTTTTATCAACACCTCTCTCTATCACAGCTGTAGCCTCCTGGAAGGCTAACATTCTGCCAGACTTGAGATTTAGACAAAGCCGGTGAATTCGACAACGTTTGTTTAACAACGTGACCACTTGCGGGTTAGAACTAGCGGTTCCTCCTCAGATTTGGCCAATTCACCTCAGCTTAAAGCTGTTCTCAGACATGACATGTAGCAGAGGTCCTTAAGCTAGCTGTTCCATCACGTGCACACAGTGGAAAACCCACTGGTGGCGTTTGATAAGGTCATGAACACCGTTTCAGTCCTAGGTGTTAACTTGTTTTTAATAGAGATGGGATTTTCTAGTATTTTTATTGAGGCGGCTCTCCTGGACGAGTCAGCTCATTTGACTGCCAAACGGCTCTTTATTAAAACTGCATGTAAAAAAAACAAGTGCCGTAACAATCTTTCCGTCACAGGAGTCTGTGTTTGGCCTGCTGTGTGACGCCAAAAATGACACACACACAAACACATACAGATTGAAACGAGTATCTCTTGGCGGGGGGGGCGTTTCTCGGGCGGGGCTGCGTGACTAAATGCTCATGAATCATCCGGCGGCGGAATGCGCTGGAAA